>JAUZND010007774.1:0-10203 GCA_034780555.1 Coelogynopora nodosa | reverse complement strand
CAAAGGTGCCAAGCTGGCATCAACCGGATTCTGAATCGGCACACCTCAAAGATATGAAATCTGCAAAAAAACTTCGTCGGGACGCCAAAACCACGTTCACATGAATATCAGCTTTTCACAACTGGACTACATTGTCTTGATGTGTTTTAGACATTAGTGTAAAAATAGATATAATACTATGTTATGGAAGTATATGTTTCGTGGCATAAATCGGTCAAGGTTTATAGGTTAAGACATTTACTATATATGTTAACTTATCTGACATTATTTGATAGTATGACTAACATGGGCACTAGAAAAGAATGGAAACGATAACAATTATTATAGAATCTATGAGATTATTGGCAACGCCAGTGGCAAAAACCGATAGGATTATGATTGGTAGAAAATGACCTATTAAACAATATTCAAAAATTAATATTGAGTACAATCATTGACTGTATTTTATGTAAAATCTCGTTGTGAACTGTATACAATCACGATTTAACATATTTCGATCGATAATTCGTTCTTCAAGATTTTTCTTTTATTGTCAGCTGCAACTTAACATGAAAAAGTGAAACTTAACGTGAAACATAAACATATTTCAAAGAAAATCACTGAATTTATATATTTTTCTCTCCATCATTAAGGACTATTTTAAATTAATTATTTAAAATACAAACTATTCCCTTAATCAGTAATAGGAATCTTACGAGGATTAGCATTAACAATTAGTTATTATTATAGATATGGATGTATAAATATTTAGGAAGTGCTAGTTTACACAGCCGTTCTACGTTTTATACATTTATTATGCCAGTACAATTTGTTTCACACTTATCTGTTTTATATTTCATGATATATATAATTTTAGTGCTTTAAATAACTTTATTAATAATAATATATAAACTATTACAATATAGAAAAAAAAACTTATTTTATAAATAGTGTCATTTTGTAACTAATTTATTTACCGTATCGTAATATCGGTACATATTGAAATTTCTTTTTATGATTTAATCAATACAGTGCTTTTGTAGATGACCGAATACTCATTAAGACGGATAACATGAAAATGTTTAAAAATATATTTCAAGTTCTGTATCTTATACTTGCTGATAACATAATAGTTATTTTTCTCTTTTGAGTGAAACCAACTAATATATTTTGTTATTTCACAATATGTTTTCAATTAACTTTTAACATATATATTTATGTTATATATAATATATACTATGACAGTTCAATACGTTTCAATATATTTATTCAGTTTTTACGTATTCATAAATTTAACCTAATTCAGTTGTGGAGAAAGCATCAAAACTTATTCGTCTATATATGTTTAATTAACTAAATTATATATGTCTTTAAATGTATTCTTTTACATTTTCATAATATTAAATTTGCAAATAATATTTGTAGGTTTATATTTTTAATGACTATTTAAATCCTTTTTATAAAAAAATTATTATTTAAAATTAAAATGCTAGATTAAATATAGTATGCTAACTAAGTCAAATCAATAATTTGACTTGTCTGTATGAGGGAAATTTTTACAGTTTGTTTATTGATGATTGTTGAATCTATATTCTCTTTAGGTATTATGTATTATATATATTTATTATTAACATTCGGCGAATTTATAAACTTGTTTATAAGACTAATATTACATTATTATAAATTAAATAGACTAATATTACAATATTAAATAATAATTAATTATTATATGCATTTCATATGCATTATGCATTTTTATATGCATTGCATATAATTTTACATTACTTTTTATTTGTAAACTTCGTTTTCCTTTTTTATTAATAATATATATTTAAATATGTAATACAAATTTTTATTTCAAACAATGTAGTTGTATTTATTTTAAAATCTAATCGAATTATATTCGTTAAAGGTAGGTTTATTAATTCAGAAATACCCTACCGTTCGTTCCCATTCCTCTTCCCTTTCCCTGGAACTCAGGCAATTTGTTATTTAATCTTGAACTATAGTGCAATTGTCGTTGATTTATAAAATGTTATCTATGCATATCATGTGTCGAAGTTTAAAGTCTTAATTCGTGGTTCTATAATTTGTATTATTTTGAAGTAAAGATTTCGAAAGTATTTGAATTAAGTTTTTCTTCGTTATCTTTTATCCCAGAATAATATTTTTAAAATCATATCGTTAAATTAAATACATAAAAACACAAATCAAATCTAAAATCATATAGTTTAATTAATGACTCGTTATAGTTTCTCGACGCGAAAATTGAAATGAATTTATAATTCTATTCTGCAACAAATGACTTGATTTACAAATAAAATACTTCCTTTATTATTTAATTTATGTATGATGGAAATAATAGAGAGTAATTATGATAATCATATTGAAAGATTTAAAAAAAAAAATTTCACAGTTAATAATATATTATTATAAGATAGACATCTTATAATAATATAATATCAATTTGATGTGTTAAATGTATATTCGTCAGTCTAATCACATACTAGTATTTGGAACTAAACTATCTGATTTTCCTGAAGTATTGGCGGAAAAAGTATAAAAATATATTAAAAGTATTTCCTGAAGTATTAGCCACCTAGAGTGGGACCACCTAAATTTCTTATGATTTGATTACCGTTTGATTTTACATGTGTTTTATATTTATATGTAATCACATTATTTCTTCTTTACTTTTTGTCATTGTAATCGAGTAACATTTGGGATAGAACAATCTATAGTGAATTAACTGACTAACTGATGCCTGAACTTTTACTAAATAATTATTGTTATTGTGTTTTTTGTTTTTATTATCATTGATAAAAGCCTGTATAAATAACGATGAAATGCTTATAAAGTAATGCATTTTGTCGCAAAATTTAATTGTAATAAATGTTTTAAATCGAACATTAAGTAGACATTTTCTAAATATTACAATGTAGTTCATTAGTAATATACTATACTCTTTGTTATCTGAATTTGAAGAAATGTTAATGTATCATCCAAATTACTCCATATAATATTACTTACTTTCAAATTAAGAAGGGGAACAGTTACTGCGCTAATAATTCAAAAGTGGGCAGTCTCCTTCTTGATTCATTAATCTAAATATATCTTACAGCAGCTTTTTGTTTAATTTTCTCGCAAATTACCATTCCTCTTCATCACTGTAATTTTGATTCCATATTCTTAAATTGAAAGGTAAACTGATCTGTTAAGAGTGTAATAAGAATCCTGATTTACATATCTGATTAAAATTCTAATGTGGTGAAATCTAAATAAGGACATTTCGTTCTTATTAGTGCCAATCAGCGGACCACATCGCACACCTAATAAGGACCATTCGAGTGTGTTTGAATTAAGCCGCTTAATTTAGCTCTTTGGTTATTTTATGTCAGTGTATTTTGACTAGAATCAGTTTTCGTGTTAAACATTTTACCTTTATTATTCACCGCCCTGTGCCAAACCCCTTCTGTCAGTTGCTAGGCAATATCCTCCAGTGGAGCGAGCTGATAGCACCAGCCACCCTACAGCACCTCGCCTGTGCCGGTCTGCTCAATCGCTACATTCTCATTGCCATGGCAACCAGCGAGGTGACCGGGGAGAGTGTGGCCCGACTGCGATCGATTGCCGCCCTGTTACCGCCAGATTGGGTCTCCGCCTCGTCTGCTGCTGAGGGGGGTCGCCCCGCCATCCCCGCTGGACTCAACAATTTCGTCCGCTTCACCGAGCAAGTGGGGGTCCAGCTGCAGGCCGATAAGTGAGTCTCGCTAGGGGTTGCAGTGTTGTTGTGGTGTGATATCTTTGTCCAAACATATTATGATAAAGAAAAACATAATATTATAATCACTTGTAGCACCTAAGGTATCCATGTCCAATATAAAAAGTTAACGTCTAAATAATTAAAGGCTCAAATATTATTTAAAATAAACAACAACAAATATAAGGTAAAATCAATAATTATACACCATTGGAACATCGGCAATATTGATTTGTTTAATATAAGAATCAATTTGTTTAAAAAACTTAATTGAAATTATGATAATTTATTTATTCCTATTAATCGTTGCAATTAAATGAAAGGCGCAATTTTTAATTTTAATTTTTTATTTCAATAATTATTACAGTATTTAAAAAATTCAAACCATTAAAAATAAAGTAAATAATCTGAACTATTGGCTTTATTGTAGAGCTTTCACATGGCGACTGGTTTCACAGAGGCTTAAATAAATAAACTACTTCTAATCGACGAAAGGATAAGTTAAAAAAACCATTCAATATAAAACTTTATTTACCGTGCATATTTGGAGTAGGCTAATGCTAGCATTGTAAAGATGTGTCATCCAAAAGAGATATTATTTTCTTTCATTTTTTCTTACTTAATACCGATTATATGATAATTCCTTATAGCATGCAATGAACCGTTTCAATACGATAAGGTAAATCTAGTTTAAATTAATACCTGTATTAGGAATAACTATAGACTCTTGTACTCCTACATTATTTTTGTATTTACATTTCGAGTTTTCCTGTTTCTCATATTTAAAAAGGCAAATTTTGAGTACCTTTATTGTGTAGTAGTAAGTTTTTTGAGAGAGGGTGCTTTATTCGTTATTTTATTTTATTGTATATTTATTACTGATAATTTAGCGCTACTCTTACTTGACCCCACTGTATTTTTTGTTCGTAAATTGTAAAGACCGTTTAATAACTTATCTATTCATTAAAATTCACGTAATAATAATTATAACATATTATTATTACATAATATTCAGAATTTACAAACCAATAATAGAAAATCATTTTCTATCTCTCCTGAATCTCTGTCAATTTTTAAATCTTTGGAAATCTTAATAAAAAACTCTTGTTATATAATTAAAAATATGGTTTAGGCTCAGGGAAATTCAAAATATACGATAAATAACACTAACCACATTGGTCAGGTTTCCTATAGGGTCTTTTTGTGAGTAAACCTTCGAAAGTAATTTAAAAACAATCGTGTATTTGAGCAAAAAACACCTCAATTTGTTTAAAATAATTTTATTCCTCGATTTCAATATGCTCTGATCTCATAATCATGTAAAAAATACTATACTACGAATATAGTAGCCTATATATTTTTATTAACAACGAATTAGAATTACAGCCATTAACATAATTCAATAATTATGTACCATTTGGATATAATTTACCTTACAATAACAGTGTTTATGTTTTAGTTGCGCGTGTCAATCGGAAGTCTTTGAAAATTTAATATGCTAAAATTCATAAAATTATTTCTAAGCGAAAAATCATTATCTAATACAATTTTGTCTCCGTTTGATTAAAGTTGCGGGGCTTTTACCCAAATTAAACTTTTTGCCACTTTTTTAAAGAACCACCTTTTGGATTTGATTGAAACATCTTTTTCTTAAACTCTTGTAACTCTTTTCAGTCTATGAAATGAATTGGTGAAAATTTGATAATATATTATACTGTAAACGGATATGAACCAACCCTGGGATTAGGCTTATTGTTGGGTGTTACCAAATTCATTAGTTTTAAAGTGAATACGATAATGATGCAATTTTATATTACAATAAATAATGTCATAACTTTGATTGGCGTAAATGTTCAATTTAAGTTAATGATCAGTCTACAGTTTTCCATCAAAATTTCATTTTAGTTTCATTTTCATCATAAACGACTGCCGCCTAATTTCGTTCTTATTATGCATAATACAATGTATGTAATCACAAGTTACTTAATATAAAAACATGTTAGAATACAATATTCATACGGAATAGCACCCGAGTTTCAACTTACTAACTGAAGATTAAATTAGTTATTTTTACGAAGCTCCGTTCAAATCTTTATTTTCTACAGGTTGGGATGGGAAAATCTTTGTTCACCGACTTTGTAAATTCATTGAAATGTGCAAAGTTGAAAGTAATTTTAAGATAGCATAGAATAATGTTATAATATAACTATTTTTCTATATTGTTTTAAGTAATCATACTTATTATTATAATATGATATAGTGATCAGTAAAAGTAAACGAACGTTTGCAGTTCACAGATAATAATGAAAAAAATTCTCCAAAGTGAAAAAAGATTAAATTGGTCTATTGATACCAGTAAGCAATGATTCATGATACATAATAAATTATAGAATTTAATGTTTTAAAAAAACTTAATCTGTCTGTCTTTTTCTTACAAAGATATCTTAGTAAAAAATATAGAGGGGTTGTTTTTTATACGAAATAAAATAGTATATTATTAATTAAAATAATGCTGATTTCAAAGGGGTTTCTAATTAATCAATATTAACCATTTGAAATAATTAATTAACATAACTAAAAACATTATATTATCTTTCGACGATAAAAACTCTTCTTTTGTTTTAAACCAATATACACGTACTTATCAAATTGATAATTACTTATACCAGTCTTTTCATTTAAATTAGTTGTTTCTGTTGAATGGTTCTATATATTAATAGTATATATTATATTAATATATTAATTAATTATACAATACTCTACAGTCTAGACACACATTTTGCTTTGTATTGTTTATATTTCAAAGCCTTAAAACTTGCGTATATTATACAATGTACATCACAAACGTATTGTTGGATATCTTTTTTATAAGTGCGGCCCGACTCCATTCATTAATCGAATGCAAATGATATCTCTGTCAAATAGATGATTAATTAGGGATCACATTATTAATATCAAATGTCCTGAAAGGATTCAGGGTAAATGTGAATGAACTACTGATTAACAGTAGAGATATTTTAGCGAAGTAAAAATATAGTAAATATGTCTAGAAATGCTTCACAAACGAGTGAATTCCTTTCTAAAAAAAACTATTTGGCGTATGAGATACTCGTAATGTCTAACTAATTATTTGTATTGAGTCGTTTTCACGAGTTATTGTTGTAATTCGGTATACATTGATTGTATTTATCACTGGATATGGCTAATTGTAGTAATATTTACAAATTCATGATAATATAATCATCATGAAACCTGTAAATAAGTATTCTAAGTGATATTATCTTTGCATAATAAAAAAGAGAACCGACATATAAAGAAGGCCTTGCTTATATATATATATATAAATAAACACCAAATTGCATCCAACATTCCTTAATTGTCGCAGATACGACCGTAATGCTATTAACAAAATAGACAAAATCTCTATTTTGATAGAGAATAAAATATTCAGAAAAGAATAGATTAAGTAAAGTGTTGAGGAATTAGTTCATATCATATTTCATATTTAGTTGATAAGTTGTTAGCATGTAGATCTACAGTAGTAATAGCATTACTATAACCATATTATGTTGAAATAAAATTAATCTTTTGACTGTCTAAAGTGTGTAGCATCCTAAGTAACACCAACTGCAGTTCATTGATTGTTCGCAAGCATGTACAGAATTCTTCAAAACTCTCTCCAAAAGAAGAAGTATGTTGATCGTTTTACCGCTCCACAACACCACGACGGACGGTCAACTCAACCAAAGGGAAGAGTGTTGTTTGAGAGTCCATGGTTACATGGTGTAATGGACACCAAATCATTGTCACTAAATAATTATACTACCCTCGGACGTATGGTCTAATGTATTATTTCTAGATGTTATTAGTATTATACGACAGTTAATAATATTATGTTATATCGTTTTTGTAACATTATCGCAAAATGAGTTGAATCCCCATAGAGTTGAATCTATATGGTTTGTTTATTTTAGCAATCCATCTGCGGATATAATTATGTAATAGGGAATTCATATTTTACAATAAAAAGCAATGCAAGTGGCGCACCCCAATCAATATTTACTGTATATTTATTCTTCTTTTAAACTTATTTTATGATGCTAACATTGTCAGTAAATAATATTTGAAATAAGAAAACAACTCAGTTGATAATACTATCTTCCACCATTTTGCTAGTCTGTTTTCTTCCGCTCGCAATTGACAATTCAAGTCGAGTCCTCCCACCGAATGAACCAAGTCGAACGAAACGGTTTCCCGTCTAACTCCTACCAGCTTCCTCATCTTAAAAAGTGTTTATAACTGCTGATTGCAGGAAGTTTTTGGGTAAACAGTATTTCTTGGCTGTGTTTGCTTTCGAGATTTTTGCTAGAAATGTACACCTGATTTTGTGCCTTCCTCGGCTCGCCCCATCTTACTATTTTAGGCTTGTGTTCTTCCACAACCTAGCCTAGGGGAATAATATTTATTGTAGTTCAGAAATCCAGTTTTTACTGTAATCTTATCACTCGGGGAGGGGTTCTCTCTGTGCTCAAAGGCCACAAGATAAGATGGAACACTACACCACCTAGTCAATGATGGAGAGACACTATTGATTGTAGGTTGGAATATGACTATTATACAACAAAACTGTTTCCGCTACAGTGTAGTTTTTATTTTAAAATAATAATCTCTTAACTTGTTCGCTTCTGTTGTAGGTTGATGCAGGTTATTGTAGATAATCTCTAATGTATATGCTTTCTTTCTCTATCTAGAAAAGTTGTTAAAAAATTCTTTAAGGTTTGGGGTTTACTATTTCAAAACAATTTTCTGTAAACATTTAATAATAAAATATTTTATTTGAAAATATAGGCTCTGCTGGTATCCTGGGATTTACTTTAATGAATAATAGTATCTGTCATTTAAATTCGAAAATGTTTACAATCTATTATTTATTTTTTGTTTTTTTATGTAATAGTTCCTTATCAACGTAAAATTATAATGTGTACACTGTTAATGATAATATAATGTGGTGAAAATGTTAGCATAATGTTGAACATTCTTTAATATTTAATGCTTTGTAACAAATATAATTAACACATTTTGTATTCTTTTGTATTTTTTAAAGATATTTTTAATTAGAATAAAATGTTAAATTTTAAGATAAACATCCAGTCATTGTTCATTAATGATTAAATAATAAAGTGTTTTTTTAAGTTGTAAACTTGTATTTGAATAACTCTACAACATTTTTATTAATTCCAAATCATTTTTTTTCAACAAAAAATGGATATCGTTCGTTTTGAGGTTTCGAATAACGAATTTCTAATCCAATATTTAAAAACTAATAAATTAATAATTTCAAAATGACGATAATTTATTTTGAGTTATTGCCTCATGTTAATGCGTTGGTAAATATATTTGGCTTGACATATATGGTGTTAGTTCCCTTTGTCGTCCCATCTTCTCGAACATACATAGTCTTGTATAATATTTCAAATTCACTGAATACATATTTTTCTAGAATTTGAGCACTTAATAACTTGTTACATTTGGTTCATTGTTTCTGTGAGAGTGTTTTAGTTAGAGTTGTGCTTGTCAATATAATATAGTGTAACAAGAGGCAATTTAAGAATGTTTATTTGAAACTTATAATAGTTCAGTTATTAAATTCATTAAATGTAGCGTTTTGTGTTGCTTGTATGTTTTGCAGGAGCATCATAGCCACTTGGGAAATGTCTCTATGTTTTGTTTGTTTCTCTATTTTGTTTGATTTGGCCTAATCTACGACTGTTTGTACTTCGTTTGTGAACATGATGAGTGTTTACGATTCCCACTGCCCCCTACTATATATGAGAGAAGCGTCCGTTCTTTCTTCAAGTATAATGTGTAGTGATTGAGAGTAACCTAGGTCATGCATTAGCAAAGGGAAAAAGAGTAAACTCGAGAAATTTACCATTTATTCGCTAAAATTGACAGCCATGAAGTTTAAAACATAGATTTCAAAATATGTTGTTTGTATAGAAGAAACACATTTTTGTGCCTCAAAACTTAAATTATTATGTTTCTTCCAGGTCATAATATGATTTATAATATTTAGATATTTTTTATACAGTTAGTAATGAAAATATCTTTAACAAATCATAACCTTAACTTAGCTTTAATTATTTTGAAATTCATTAGGTACTCACGAAAACTCGCGAAATAAATATTGTAAGGTCATTGGAACCCTCAACCTCTTCCTAGATATCTCAGACGATACATAGTATTACAATATATTGAATTTTGACTACTATGTGAAAGTTAAAATACACTGAACAACAAATTAAAAAAAAAATTGACTGGAGATGTGTAAAGTGATTTAGACTAATTTGGGTACGCTGATTTAAAAAATCATAACCGTTTTGCTAGATCACGTCAGGATTTTGAGTTACAGAAATTGCATATGTCTTTAACATGTCTATTTCGTACAATTGTTGTTAACTTGT
>JAUZND010007773.1:0-10203 GCA_034780555.1 Coelogynopora nodosa | reverse complement strand
ACTACTTGTGAACTGGGACTGTTTTTTCGCCGATGAGAGAATTTACTTGTGAACTGGGACTACTTGGGAAGTGGGAAACAGCCGAATATAAGTGTGTCAATACTGTCAAATTAAGTTGGCAAATACGAGAAGAACTGAGTGCGGAATATTGTTCGCGATATAATAATTTTAACATATCCAACTTACTATGTTAATTTTAATTTTATTTATTATTAATTATTATTATTAATTGTTATTATTAATTATTATTTATAATCATTTTATTATTTTTAATTATATAGATTTCAATTTAATCATACCATGCAGAAACACGTACCCATTAACATAATCTAGCTGTCTTTAGGAATAATTTTCACACATTAGGATTGGACAGCATTATCTACCAATATATTTACCACCATAAGTAACAGTTGTCCCTATCGCCCCATTAAGGTTATACTTTGCCTTTCACGTCACCACATTATCATAATGTAAAATACAACATGTCGGAATTAATAACAATTTTAATTCTAACGTCATTTTCGCTTTGGCCTAGTATATCCGGTAAGATTGGATTCATGCTTTTTTATATTTAATTTGCTGAATGATTCTGGAATAGTTTGAACTTGTTATAAGTAGAAAAATTAATATAATATGTTTAAACATAACTAAGTAGTTTAATTGTATTTAGATAATATGTGTATATTGATTTATTGATTGGATCAGTTAATTTTACGGAAATATATATTTTTGTTTCCCACTTGTTTAGTGTAAATATGCGCTTGAATACTTTTACATATCTAGAGTTTATACAGGGGATTGGTTTGATTTAATACTTTCAAAAATATTAGCCAAGTAATTTCCATTTACAGTTAGGGACATATATATATTAAACTTACTTCATATTTGGACATCATTATTATAAAATGGTAATGTTTTTTTATAAATAATAAAATGTAACTATTTTTGTATAAAGTTATCAAACGAAATTAACCAACGATTTACATGTTTTAAAAAATATATTTACGAAGGGTTGGCATATCATATTATAAGACAGATTACTAAATTGCGTTTTTTGATATTGATGACATTGTAACGGCTATTTCACAAGGACAATAACTTTTTGTTGTTTTACACTTTAATCTACATATGAAAAGTATAAATAAGTTTAAATAATAAATAATAAAATAATAAAATAAATAACATTTAAATGAATTCCGTCCGTAAGTTTTTTCGAAGTAAAATGTTAAAAATGGGGGCATTATTTACACCCCTATGAAGGCCTTACAATAACTGTTGATGATATCTGTTATTCTTAAAACCGATTATTTTTTTGTTTTATTATTACTTTTCTACTTTTACATTATGTTTATAATGAAGATCTATCGCCTTAAAGGACATATCTTATAATCACAACTATATCATTATTATAGGCAGCATAAGTTTACCTGCCCCATATCCTTCATTATACTAGTATATTGTTTATCGCATATTTTATCTATCTCTTTCACTGACATTCAATTTGTAAATTGGTGCTGTTTTATCACTTAACTTATTTGATTTGTGTCGACACAATTTATAAATATATATATTCACGGCATATATTTCGACAGTTAACCGCTAACACTAATGTTATTGTTCTCGAATTTTTTTAAACTTTACTATATTTAACTATCTTCTACGTCTATGGGCTGTAAACCCCCATTTTTAATTAAATTAAATATTGTTACACTTCTTTTATAGTCAGCAGATATGCGCCTGACCTACAACCTTTGTCTGTGGGCTGCTTTTTCCAAATGTTACAAATTATGTTTTGTAAATACTTGAAAAGCTATTTTCTCTAAAATAATTTGAACTACTTGATGAAATGATCACCTAGACAATCCAAATATATTATTATTAGTATTTATTATAATTTCTTGTTTGATTTATTCTATTTATAAATAGTTAGATACATTTAATCAGATACAGTATTAAGGCACATGGTGACAAACGCTGTATAGCCTGTATTAAAAATAATGAAATATTAAAAAATCTAATTTTAATATGTTAATAGTATTCATTTTTTAAAACTTTTATAACCAAATATGTATACATGTGAATGTATTAAATTATCGGCAAAGGTTGAAGGATGACGTTATTGTGTCATAAATTTGTAATTCTAACACTATTTTTAGGAAACATAAGTATTACGGTTTAAAACAATATTAAACAATTATTACTTTGCAGCTGTTTTTTCAGGATTACTACAATTATATAATTATTTAATTTATACATTTTCGCATAGGTACAGTCTGATTTTTGCTCATTCATAAATTTTGTTTAAGTATTACTAATTTAATTAGTTATTACTTGAAAATTGTTTTAAATTAAATATATATATATTGTATACTTTTAAGCATTTAAGCTACACTAAGTAGATAAAGTGAAAATGCATTTTCTAAAACACGTATAAACGGTATTTGTCAAGACTATAAAGTTAACAACTATAGATATATTAAAATATTACATAATGTGTATAACAACATTAATTGAAAAACTTGTTTAACAATATAAATAAAAAGTAGTTTATTTACATTTAAGTGAAGAACATTCAAAAGTTGATATAAAAATATGTTGTTTCTTGGGAAAGAACATTTTAATGCTTTGATTTTTGTAGAATACGTTTGTAAAATTATTCGTGTATCAAGTATTTCATTTTTAATTTGACTAATAAGTTTTTTTTTTTTAAACGTTCTTAATATATTTATAAGTTTTAATAAATAAAACACCTGTTAACTCTTAATTTCGGGATGGTGTATAAAACGAATGATTATTCCTAAACCTCTTTTGCACTTAGTACAAATTAATAATTGTAACAGGAATCACTATTTAACTTCGACCTGTGAATAAAACTAAACGAGTGATATCCTTCGTAAATACCTTCGTTAACTTGAAAAATTGTTAAATTATAACGAAGAATGGGGGTGTGCCCGTTAATAAATTTTTTAGTTACTTAACATTTGATTGATATTTAGAAAAGTATAAAAGATAAAGTCACTTTCCATTATCCAGTTCATATGATTGATATTTAGATAATTATTATAACTATAAAGTAGTTCATCAAGGCCTTCCATTTCATGGTCTTAAGCAGAGCGTTTAGAAGACAATTGATCCTTTAGACAGTTTATCCGATAATGAAGATTTACGAAACTCTAGAGTCACACCTGAAGGTATTTCTTTCATTATCGACACATTTGGAAATAATTTAATAAACGTCTACAAGACACCCAAAACGTATCTTATTATTTTTTCTTTACAACAAACTATCCACTAACTGTCCACGTGTAATATATTTCACAGTGAAATAATAACGGAGGCTAATAGCAGACAAAGCCCGATACCTAAGTCTAAAACAAGTGAAGAAAAATTAAGAAAAGAAATTCACCTAATAGCCTATATTTCAATTCTATTCGTATTGGATAAATCAGATAAAATAATTAAACTTAGATGTGATGATATCCTTCGCTAATCTTTTACGAATAATAGATATGTCGAAGGGATTTATTTAAACGTCATTTATTACTCTTCGCAATAATGATTTTAAGCGTTAAATTACCCTTCGGTCGAAATTTTAATATTGTTTGATTCGGAAAATACGATTTATAATATATGAAAAATAAATAAGTTATAATTCGAAAAAACTCACGTAATGTTAATAATGGTCATAAACAAAGATAAATGTATATTGATATTGATTATTGACTATATATTGATTATTAATTATATATGTATTATTGATTATATATTGATTATTGATTATATATTGATTATATATTGATTATATATTGATTATATATTGATTATATATTGATTATATATTGATTATATATTGATTATTCATTACATATTGATTATTGATTATGTATTGATTATTGATTAAATATTTGATTATTGAGTATTGATTATATATTGATTATTGAGTATTGACTATATATTCATTATTGATATTGCTTCTTTTAATTTAACATTTTTGTAAGTATTGCCGTTATCTTTTAACAATTTTGATAATTATTATTATTAATTATTATAAAAGGATTTACAAGAAACATCTTTTTTTAATTCACAGAAAATGAATTAATGGGTAGTTACCCATAATAATGTTGTCGTATTGTATAACACAGTGATTATATATATATATATATATATATATATATACCCGATACACATTTAGGGTTTTTTATTATCAGTATAATTATGTTTAATTGATCTTAAATGTTTAACAACACCTGTGGATATAACCAACAATCTACTGAAAGTATAAAATGTATATCATATCAGTAGATAAAGATAAGTTTTATAGATTTCGATTATTTTAAGTAATTTTAAATTGCCTCTAATTATGGTAGAACATGAAAACTACAACATAAGTTAATTGGATTTTTGTATGTATAATCATTTTGGACCAGTAAACTAAATATGAAGTACTACTGAAGTTTTGTATGTACTCGATTCGATATTTGGTTATTAGATACATTTGAATAAATTGGTAATTTCAAAATATTAGCTCACTTATTTGATTCCTTAAATGTTGTTAAAGTTAAACTCACCTAAATCCCCCACCTATATATTTTTGCCTGGTTTAAGAGGAGTGATTAATGATAGTTCGATTGAATTAAAATATTGCAATATTTATTCTGTTGCCGTTAATTGTTTATAGGCGTAAATCATGTTGACAATATGTTTATGAACACAGAACGCTTTCAGAATACATACATCGTAAGAACTTAAGTGTTGGGTCAATAGGTGTCCCTTCCAGATAAAACTGAAATAGATAATATGAATAAAGACTTACTGTAAATATATTTCCATAAATTCATATTTCACAGTTGAACGCGGTATTTAAACTATAACGCAACTAGTATATGAAACGGTGCGTTGTAGTTGAAATTTATTACAATTTGTATTTATTTACAGTATTATGGCTGCACTTTAGAATATGTAACATTATTTTTATGAATTGAATACATTTGATATCAGATCACATAGGGCTATATTTTAAGCAATCCATATAAAGAGTATATATTTTTAAACCAACATATATTATACATTTTTAAAGTATATTTTACTGGATTGATATCATTATATTACGTTTGAATTCTTCATATGGATTTTCCTACAAGTCACTGTTTAACTATTAAAGTATATTTTCATCAATATTCCCTATTCAATAATTTCGTTCATATAATTTAGTACAGTATGTGTTATTAAATATATTCAGGAAAGTCGTTTTTTATTACTACACAAACGGCGTCATTTGAAGATGGCCTACACGAATGTCAAGCACAGGCAAGCGCTAGTCGCATGGCCGAAATTGACGATGCTAAGGAGTTCAACAGTGTTCTTCAAATTACAGAACAATTCTTTGGCGGCAAAGATAAGTAAGTTGTACCCTCGTCGAGTCAATTACACTAAATGTATTGTACTTTTAAAGAACACGGCCGGGCTATAAAAGATGGCAGTTGCGCAAAACTTAAATAAGCATTATTCTAGCTCAAGCAAATAAATAATCACCATACGGTATAATCATAAAAGTCTAATAAACGGTTCTGTCACACTGATCATATTTTATACTTTTTATAAGAGTAAATACTACAAAGTACCGCCTACACTCCAAGTTGAACACTATATCATGTAATTGAGAACCGTAAGATATACTTCTGTTTTAGATTTAAACATTTCACTCCAACTTATTTTTTAACTGTTGAGCATTATTGTCCAATAGCAACGTTGTAAAAATGGAGATACCTGCAATATATTGATTATAATATGTCGACAATATAGATTATGTTGAATCATTTTCTGTGTCTCTTATAATGAATTATAGAATTTTGGGTGTATTATATAGATATGTATAGATAATTAATCAACGAATATATGTGTGCATACCTTGCACAACGAAGATATTAATTAACCGTAGATAGACACGAACATAATGGCAAATTAATTTTTTTCTCAATAATTGAAGAGACATTTCTGTTAATCAATGATGTTAGCGGATAGAATTGAAAAACTGAACCACATTGTAGAACATCTTAGAAAGAATGTATTTGGATGTTAAGGTTATAAATCATCGATTTGTACCATATTACAACAATATCAATTTTAAGTATTGTGGTAAAACCTGAACATTCAGTTGTATTATATTTAAATAAGTTAAACTAATTGTACACTTGTTTTTCAAATAATAAATGGTTATAAATGTTTTCTGTGGTATAGTCAACTTGGTCGAATCCCCGGCAAATCCTACTAATGGAGGTCTATTCAATATACCAACGTACGCTGTAGAATTCAAAGAATCACATATATAAAATCTGGCATATATAGATTGTCATGGAAACCGCTGGAGGGACAATTTCCATCATAATTGCGAACAGTGCGAAGTGTCAAGTTGCTCTTAGAGGAAATACATTTGTTCAATATTTTAAAATTGCTCATTTAATAGAATTTTTATGTTTTATAAATTCGTTGACTACCAAATTTCAAATTGATAAACCAGAAACCAATTTTATAATTCTTCAAAGTAAATACCGCAAGCTTTGTGTTGTATGCGGTATAAAATTATGGCATATTATTCATACGATTTTGTAAGCATTCTCCTGATTAATCAAATATGGCAAATAATGACGAAATAATGCTAAATTAAATTCAAGTAATAAAGATATATTATTCCATATGTTAATTTTAAACATGATTATTTATAAATTTAATTAAATTACCATCTTTATTATCCATATTATCAATAGTGTTGTTATTATTGTAAGTATTATAATAATATAGTACAATAAGTATTATAAACACGACAAATTATTATGAATATAATATTAGTAACGATAATTATGAACACTATAAATATACGTCATGATGCTTACGTTTCAGTTTAGGTGGAAATAGTTTAATTCTAGTTCAGTAAACATTTTTAATTTTTTGGATAGAGTAGGCTGTATATTATAAATATCCATGTTTGACTTTTTGTATTATCACTCTTGGGCTTATTTTATAGAGTACAATTTATGTGATTTGGATTTGAAACAACTTTAAACAAGTTCTTGTGATTTGATTGTAGAATACACACTTTTTTGTTGGATCGCTTTGAAGTTGGGTCCTAATTGACGTCTTCCTTTAAATCGTCTCATAGGCCTATATCCAAGTAGCATATCCAAGTAGTAGCATATCCAAGTAGCATATAAATGCATTTATTTAAATGAGCTTATTTACATATTTCAATGCAAATATATATATATATATATATATAGCGTCGTGTTGCGCTTGGTGGGTAAGGATATTTAGTATTTGTATAAAATATTTAGTTGCTATATATTTGACAATCCCCTTATATGTACATAGATAATTACTGGTTCTGTCACATACATAACTTTGACTTCTATTGTAGTGCTAATGAGGAGTGGTACATGGAATGTTGTCTTCAAAATATATCCGTCATTACTATAGTATATCTGCATTTGTACATAATTCAATGTTACAGACAGAGCTGTTGGTTCGGTTTAACAACCCCCCCGGTCTCAACAGGCAAACTCAATAGCGACTTTGAGCGATTGATCTGGTCTGGCAGTGGACGGAATTATGGGAACAATCTGGCAGGGGTTGACATGGATATTAAGAAACAACAAGATTGCATAGCGATGAGCATTAAGCCCCATAAAAAGAAGCCCACGGAGACAAAGTTCGAGTCCAAAAGTTGCACAACTACTATGAATATCATATGCGAAAGGGGATTTAAAGAAGGTATTGTATAATATTATGTGTGTTATATATACATTGTATATATATATATATATATATCTATATCAGTTTAATATTTATCATGTGGGGTAATAGCCAACTGTAAAATGTATCGCCGTTAAATAAATTATATGTTTCCATTTTCGTTATCCTATTTTTTTAATTTAAAAGCTATTCTTACCTAATTAACAAAAACGCATGATCAGATGCAAATTTTACAACCTCATTGTGTAATAGAGACTCAACTTAATATACATTTTTGTATTCCTATTGCCTGACAAATGCATAATTAATCATAATGTTATCGCATGATTAGTTGTAAATAGAATTGTTTTTCTATAATTTGTTTATTTTACCATTTTATATAATTGTTACTCAGACTAATGTAATACCAATTAAACATAAGGTATCTTTTGTATTCTCATTGACTGTCGAATTCTCCATCATCCTATTACCGATTGGTCACAACAATCTGTTTAATATCATCACCAACTGACTGTTCCTTCATTAATTTAATTTCATAACATTGCGGATGTCAATCAACGTAATATGACAAAGCAAGAGAGCATTGTAATTGGGGATTATACGTGTCCGTAATGACCAAATTGCTATAATGTTGGTCAATTGTCGTGCAACTGTACCCTGTCAACTGCACTGATTATATACAATAGGCTCACTTTTATACGAAACCAAAAATATAATGTATGCATGCTTCGTACAGGTTGTATATTTTGCAGAATAATGTGTATCTATTAAAATTTCAAGTTTTAAATAATTTGCAAATAATTAGATTAGTTCGAATAGCTAAACTATATATTAACTTGAAACAAAACAATTCTGGAGTATTTAATTATAATTATTTTCTTCATGCGTCACTTGTATCTATGTTTTACTTCATTCGTGGTGCTATTTATAATTATACACTTTATCCTGAATTTACACTGAATTCTTCACTGTTCAGAAATACTATGTATTTGTATTGGTACATTTACCGTTGATGGTAAGTTTCATTGTTATGTAACTACATTTTAATCTGTTTTGTGTAACCATGGAGTTGTAGGTAAGTTTGGATATGTGTTGTATTTGAAATGTTGGTTAAATGTTGTAGTCATAGATTTCAATACTGTTACACCTATTGTTAGTAATTTGCTTATTATTTATAAATAAATAATCTTGGAATAGGAGGAACTACAATAACAGGAACACTTCATGATTTCTTTGTACGAGTTACAAATGTAATGTTCTATTAACATGAACTATACTTTATTTAAAGTCAGACAAATTTGGCGCGTATTTGTTTCACTCAGAATTTGACTTAAATTTATATTCACTCTTATAGTTTCCAGCAAAATATTGAAGTTCAAAAGGTATGTACATAAATTTATATATCGTTATGATTGGTAAAAGCATATAATATGTATAAACGTGTTTATTATGTCGTAACAAATATCAAAATTGAATAGAAAATACAAAATATAGGTGGGGTCAATCCGCCACTTTCTCAAAAGTTTGAAATTTCATATCAAGTATATTTGTTTAAAGTATTCTATGTCTATGATTTGAAGTTTAATAAAAAGTATATTAGGCCGCAGGTATATCAAAAAGTATATTTATTGCATTCTCTTTATTATTTACAGCTACAATGCCTAGAAAACGAATTCCAAAGATGAAACCTAAGAGGTATGATTGATCAAAGTTGGAAACAGCTATCAAAGCAATTAAGTTAGAAGGTTTAAAAGTGGCCCAAGCTGCCAGAGATTACAATATTCCACGAGGCACATTGAGAGATCATCTGACGAAATTTATTCTAGATGGAGATAGTGTGCTTCTTACCACGAAAGAACGTGGAGAACAATCAATGGTATTTACCAAGTCACAAGAAGAAACTTTAGCCTCCAGAGTTTTGTATATGGCAAAGAGAGGTTTCCCTATGTCTGTTAATAACTTGCAAGTAAGGGCCTTTGAATTTGCTAAAGCGTTGAATATACAAGTATCTAAATCATGGAAGGACAACAAAGTTGCTGGTAAGGAGTGGTATTTAGCCTTCCAAAAGAGGTTTACGAACATCAGTCTAATAAAAGCAGAAGGTCTGTCTACGGGTAGGGCTCAGGCGTTTAATCCAACGAGGATAAATTCTTATTTTGACAATTTAAAAGAATTACTGGAGGGGGCAGATCCCAGACTGATATTCAACGTAGACGAAACTGGTCTGTCAAACGTACCAAATCATTCTGGAAAAGTCTTGGCATTGAAGGGAAGTAGAACTGTGAGTGCTATATCTGATGGAGAACGAGGAACTCTGACCACAGTGGTGCCATGTATCAGTGCAGTGGGAAATCTAATGCCTGCCTTCATAATCTTCAAGGGCAAAAGAAAAGATGGTCTGTTACAAGAAAGTTTAAATGAAAAACATATCACTGCTGAAATGACAGAATCGGGATA
>JAUZND010007772.1:0-10204 GCA_034780555.1 Coelogynopora nodosa | reverse complement strand
ACTTTATATAAATAATGTAACTTGCATAATATATTCAAATTAAATGCAAAAAAATTATAATCATGCACAATGAGATTGTATGTTCATTATTCAAAATTCGCGTACATTATTATATATCTAATATTTCTAAATGCGTACAGGGGGGAAGGGGGGTCTAGACAATGCGTACTGCCTGCGTACAGGGGGGAGGGGGGGTTATAATTGATCAAAATTTTGCGTACGTAATACTTGAACGGCCCCTATCCACATCCGTGATGATATGCCAACAATTAATTGGGATAGTGGATGGATATCTCTGTGTTCTAAATTTGTATAGAAATATCATTGTTCGATGTTATGTATAATATCTATGTATAGTTATCGACCTACTTATCTATATTGCCTATTGGCTTTTAAGATTGATAAATTATGCAAAAGAAAAACCACAAACATCAAAACAAATTTGAAGTTTATTACAATTAATACAAAATATCCAAGCTTTCACCTTTCATCAAGAAGGCATAATCATGGTGTGATTATGATTATAATTAATATTTTGTATTAATTGTAATAAACTTAAAATTTTATTGTAGTTTTTTTGCAAGATCTATGAATAACGATCTGGACCCGAAATATCTTACGTAATTTTTATTACATATTATGTATTTGAAAAAAAAATTGATGTCAAAATATGGTTCAGCAGTTCAAAATGATATCTTCAATGTTTGATGATGTATACTATGCTTGGGGGTAATGTAAAAGAAACCATAATCCTAAAACATACTAACTCTGGATTATTTAACATTAACTCAAAAATGTAAAAAACAGTGTAAATAAATATAGGTAACGGAACTTTGATAATGTAATTTAGATTTATGAGGATTTTCACATTTTTTATTTTCAATGGATTGAATCCTAATTATTTTCCTCAATTATAACTACTGTTTGGAAAGGGGGTTAAGATATGGGCGTTTCTAGATTAGAAGGCAATTTTTATACATTATGTTTATGTATTTTAAATTTCCTTTATAACATTGTTTAAAAATTATTGTCGTTTCCAAGCGGAAGATGATTTGGGAATAAAATAAATACGCGAAATTTTAAAAAGGCTTCGTATTTATATTTTCGTATAAATATAAACAAAACCATTTAAATCAAAGGAGATAAGCAAAACGCAAAAATTACTCGATACATGATTTATATTCTCATATGGGGAGTTCTGAGATAGGGGGGGGGGGACGGCCTGATAATAACGCCCGAAGAGCGTAATAAATGAGAAAAATATTTAGGACACGATCCCTAAATAGAATTTCAAATTTATTGAAGTTATTGATTTTTTGTTATTTGTAATGATATTTTCATTTTATCCAACCATGACAACAATAACGTCATTAATTATGTTTTTTGTAATAAATGTTCATACATTTATTAGTTCTTAAAGCTTTATTTCCAAAATTATATTTGAAATTATATTTAGATATTTTGTTGTTATATTAGCATATTTGATTAAACAAACACGTTTTGTTGCTAGGGTAGTTATCTTAGTATAGCTGCAAAAAAGGTATATTAGTAGAAAATATGGAACAGTGTTACATCTCATTTTATATGACTAATAAAAACGCACCATATAAATATTTTTAACAAAATAAAACACAACTTTAATTTTAAAAATCAGAGCGATTAATCAATTTTATTTAAACAAAAAACATTACAAATATTGCGTAAAATAATGACATCATTAATCAGTATTTGTCAATGCTAAAACATATTAAATTTGAATAAGCTAAAATGTTTACTTAAAAAATTATATATAATTATCATTAAAAAAAATCAGTGTTATTTTAACTGCGCTATGTTGAAAACCAAAAATTGCTAATCAAAAGATCACGTGACGTGCACTCTATAAACCACACAGTTTTGGCAAATATTTTAGAGGAGTAGGGGAGGGGAATTGCGAACATTTCTTTATTTTAAGGCTTTATTCTGAATCTCAGACAATTATTCCGGTACATATCAAAAGAGACCCTACGCAACCCTCTGTACAATTGTATAAATTAAAAACATCGTTTTGAGATGATATTTGTGTAATCGTAAACCATCTCATAACTAATTGATAATCACATTAAAACCAAACACACATTGGAAAAGTTACGCTACATCATATTAGATTTTTGATAACATACTTTCGTTAAGTGTAAAACAATATATGATTTATGATTCTCTGAGCATAATATGATTTTTTTTAAAACAAGTAAAACAGTTTTGAATACTAATGTATTAAATTAACAGTAATTGGCAATTTTCGGAAAGAATACGTCATTCAATAATTAATTATAAAACTATTAATACATATTTTTAAACTTATCAACATGTTACTTATATTTAAAATCATTGACAATACTATATTATTTGTCATAATGGCCGTGAAAAGTTTTGTTATGAGCAGAATTTATTTCTGTGATTACATATAAGGTCGGACAAATGGCACAGAGAGTGCGATAAATAATATACAATATTGAGACTACTTATACATAAACTACGCAATCAACTAATGATCGAGCCAATTTACAAAAAATTGTTATTTTTATTGATATATAATAGTTATTATGTTTTTCAGTCAACCCACTTTTAGTATTGAATATATATAATAGAGTAGAACAGTCAACACAATTGGTATACATGAAACAGAGAGAGGTTGAGAGAATAATTTCGCGATAAAATCAATTATTATGTCAAAAGATTCACACACCTTTCTAGTTTCACATGAGGTCACATTATCAAGTTCCTAAGAAGAGACAATGATGTCAATGATTGTCGAACACGTTGAATTGTAGTATATAGGCTGCCTTCCTTATCCGACATATCGAACTGTCAGACACACAGTTGTTGAGGAAGTGACGAAAAGAAAATGAGGAACACTTGAAACGGAATTGGAAACCATCAGCAGAAATGTACCGCCCCAAGAGACCCCGTTACTCCTATAAAGTTGACAGTCGTTTTAAGAAATATAAGGTAGTGTTATTCTCTGTGTAGTAAAGAAATTCCGGCTTCATATAGTGTGTATCCTACAGTACGTACACTAGGCCTTCATTTTAAAATATATTTGGACGTTTATCAAATAATTTGAATTTTAAAAACGTCACATAATCTGTTAGATATAAATCCCGAGATTAAAATAAAACCGAAATTGTCAAACTATTTACCAGAATAATGTTTTTTTAAAGTTGTGATCAACTAAATGGTATTAAACATTTTTTGCAGTAAAAATGGAATAAACATGACATCATTTAATATTTAAACAGAATATAGTAATAACTTGCATATCAACAGTTTTCCCTTGACGACTTGATCACACTAGGACAAAATGTAAAACATTGATTTTAATAATTTTAATAATAATAATAATTAATCAATTTTAATGATAAAAATTATAATTCAGCATATTTTATATTGGTTGTTTTTAATTTATGATAATACTAAATGGTAATTTGAGAACGGAATAATAATTCCTCGATAATCCTTTAGTTGAAACCTATTTATTTGTAAAACAGCAGTTGTTAATTAACAATATGAATGATGAAAAACAATTACGACTTAAAAATTAAAAATTAAAAATTACTCTATTGTGAAAAAGTCAACATTCTAACTACTACGATTTTATAAAATTTCCCTATTATGGAACTTTCTATTGAAAATAAAGGAACCAGTCGGGAAAATGTTAATAATTGAACGTTTGTCTTTACAAATTACATGTCTTACTAAAACTGTAATATAAATAATAAAATAGACAATGTTGATTCGGATGTTATGAAAGTAATGAAAGTATCATATTTACAAATAATATATTATTCATTTACATGAAAAACCGATTATCTCATAACTTTTGTAAATTTTGTCGAAACCCTCATAACAACAATGTTTGTGTCTTCATACATGAAGATGAATTTTTAACTTTCGAAACAAAGTTAATATTTAAGTTTGGTGGCCTCTCCTGACCTCAAATTATTTTGCCGATAACATTATACATGATATTTTAATAATACAATTATTCCATTTGCAACCCGAAAACTTAGATTTATCTCAATTTTAGACATAACTGATTACAATTTCGACAGTATAAATATGTTTAGTTTATTTTATCAGCAATTAAATGTTCAACTTATATAAACTTTAACATCATCATCTATCATTTTGTAAGGTTATTCTATTTTGAAATATGTAATGTAGATATCAATATTTATTGAAATAAATGTTATAATAAATATCTTTAACAGCTTTATTGAGACTTGTATCACGACTAACGCTGCATATTTTGACGTTCATTAACTGAGCAAAAATTATGGATGAGAGAAGTATATAATTTAACTTCAACAACGTAAAATTTATGATTTATTAGTTATAGTTCAAGATCAAATACTTTTATGGATATTCCACTATATTAAATTGTTTCGCCTTGTATCGGGCTTATAACATGTGTAATTAATATTCATCCGTTACTTATTTCTAATGATTTTAACTATAACTTATGACGTTTTCTATTAATAAAAGTATCTCACGATTGATGTTTTTAGGAATCTATTAATTAATAAATAGTGGCAGAGAAACATAAAACAACTGCATTATAATAGGTATAAATAATAATATTTTAAATACAAGAGATATTTAGTTGTTAGAAAATTTACAGAAATAAATAAATAAAAATTTAATGAAATTAAATAAAATAAAAAACGCATTAATAAGTTATACTTTCTAATATTTTTAAAAAATATATTTTGTTTTCGCTCTATCTAATCCTCTAATTCTTCAAATAAGTCCAACAATCTAAGAGCGATTACTGCTGTCAGTTAAATACAGTACACAAAATAATTAGGTAAGTAACTCAGTTAATAATGGTTATTATTTCCATAGGAGGCATACACGCGAGACCAGTGGAGCAAGAAAATC
Organism: Coelogynopora nodosa; assembly: GCA_034780555.1. Lineage (NCBI taxonomy): Eukaryota > Metazoa > Platyhelminthes > Proseriata > Coelogynoporidae > Coelogynopora > Coelogynopora nodosa. The sequence continues at coordinate 5,281 of JAUZND010007772.1, read as the reverse complement.
GACTTTGTACTAAGCGTAGTTGGGCTTTGCGTTGGTTTGGGAAATGTGTGGAGATTTCCTTATCTATGCTACGAAAATGGCGGCGGTAAGTTTAATATTACACTTGTGTTTTAAGTATATTTCCCCAAGTTGTTGTTTTTAAAAAAGACCATATTATTATGAATTCTTGAATAATATTTGAATTAGATAGAAATATATATAGGCTACGACTTTGTATTGTTTGGTATATCATAGCATTTCAATGTTGGTTACCGCAACATTTGTTATCGTTGTTAAAATCAAAATTGAATGTTTAAAAATAGAAAATAACGATGACAAGTAGGAAAAAACGAGAGAGGAAATAGAATTTGCAAGGTAATGAATGGAGACGAAGGAGACGTATGTCACGTAAAGGAGAATTGTAAAATAAAAATATAAGATACAAATAAATTTAAACAATAAGTAGTATATGGAGGGCAAAATAAAACGATGTACGGTAAGGAGTTAAATAAGTATGAAAAATTGTCGCATAAAAAAGAAGAAAAAGTGAAGAGTAGAGGAATTATAAGGAAGATTAAATGTTCTCACTAACAAGTTTCCTTTAAGTTTTTGATATCGCATTTGTTTTATGATTTTTAATTATGTTTGAGTAATTTTCTTAAAAAAATTTGTTACTCATAATAGAATAAATAAATAGTGTGACTATCGGCCCTGAACAATGATGTTTGATTCAATAATAATGATTAATTCTGATTTATAAACAAAAATATATTAAGCATATATTTTAAGCACAAACTTTTCATACAATTTTTAATCAAATTTATAAATTGAAATTAATTTAAATGGTACATAGTGTAAAATTGATATAGTCCGTCATGTATATGCCACAAATTTTCGTTTATATATAAAAGCATTAATTTACTATATAGGTGCAGATAAAACCCGTAACAATATTTTTTGATAGAGGAGTCGTCTACAAACATTTTTCAGTCGCTCTTGGCAATCATTTTAAAAATTGTTCCTCAAAATATTCCCCTTTAAATGTTTTACGTTAGATAACTAGGCACGGAAGATATTTGGGGGACATTTGATTAGAATAACTTTATGTGCCCAATGTCTACATTTCAAACTTTGATCACTTACTAAATCTGACTACCAAAATGTTTCAATAACATGGGTCTTTTTATCGAATAGTTGTTATGTCACGTCAGATCAACTTATTTAACTTTTACAACACACAAACTACTCAAACTAAACTGTTAATTTAATGTACGCTTTCAGACACTCTAATTTAGTATATCAACCGGCTTAAACACATAATTTTCATCTATTAATATAATGCCAATACCCCAAACTATGCTGAACAGTTTTTTACATTTTACTTCAGTCATGCATTTCAGTAATTCCTAAAATAGCTATTAATCTTAGTCACACCACAGATAAACACGGATTACACCGATCATTAAAGACCTTATCAACCAACGTTGGGAGGCATACTAAAGGGACAACTATACCAATATTTTACAATCACATTATGAGAAAGTAAAAATTGATCTGATTAAATCCAAAAAGAACTAGGCAACCGAATAAAGTGAATCTTCCAATTTTTTGGAATATTGTTAAATGAATTAATGTAAGTAAAAAAAGGTAGTAAAATTTTCATCACAGACTAATTTTCTACTTTAAAGAGTGTTTAGCTGTTATATACATATTCAGAGGCTGATCCAGCATTTTCAGTTAGTTAGGGGAGCGTGTAGTGAAACCTTGTAGTTTTTAATTTGAAGTACTCTGAAACTGAAAATAAAACATTAACAAAAAAAATTATCTGAGATTTTCTCCTGGATGTTTCTGTTTTTATACTTTACATATATATAATAGATGTATAAAATTTGAAATTTCTTTAAATTTTGCACATAACTTCTGGACTAAAACTTTTATGTTTATTATTCACAAACATCTACAGATTTAGTTTCGGAACGGAACTTCTTAGTGACAAATTTGTTGTCAAAATATAGTCTTGACATGAAGTATCTTACTGTACATAGATGAAGTTTTAGCGATAGTCTATATTTGACCTACTTTTGGAGATATTACCTACTCTCTCCTTTAACCACATATAATCCATATATATATATACTTTGGGAACCGAAGTTCATATATAGACAAACCATGTTTCAAAATGTAGGTCTTGACGTTCCCAAAGTAAATCTGTGGATCACAACTCTAAAAGTATTTCAAATATGGATATGCCGCAACCATATTGCGATACTATATTTGTCTCTTCTGTTTCAAAAATAAATTAGTGAATAAATCTGTGGATGAATATGTGGAAAACTTATTTTAAATAGTTTATTATTTATAAAAGAACGCTTTATTCAATTATTTTTTGCAATGAAATTCTCATTTGAAACTTTTACTATCGATATTTTGGCTGTTAAATTCTGCCATTGAACAATTATGTATCTGGTGATACTAGAGAAAGGATTACAGACGATTTTTTATCGGTTTTTATTATTTACCTGATAATTCGGTGCAACAAAAAAAAATTCCCAGTATTTACAGATTGTCAAACTTGTGGCGGCATCTCAATATAATCAAAACATCATTGTTCGTGCTTTTTCTTCAAATGACCTTTCCATATTATGAGGCCTGCCTAATCACGAAAACGTCGAACATATTATTTTTTGTTGTCAGCAGTCGTTTGATGTAACGGTGAAGTCTACACGGCGTTTATACTGTTGATTATTTCCGATTGTAATAGAAAGATTAGTGAGGTTTTTTTTATCAAAAAATAAATTGTTCTAATATTTATTTGATAACATATTTTAAATGATTTGGAAATAAGCTTTAAAAAAATACTATATTGATTATATACAATGTTATGATTGAATTAATATCAATAAATAAGATTGTTTTTAGGTGTATATTTTCAAGTAATTATAAATCATCCAATTTATTGGAAAATATTTTAAACATAATTTAAAATAAATTTTAATAATTATTTTACAAGCAATTATTTTTAAAAACTGTTATATGTTTTGACATGGACATTAACATTGACATAATTATTATTAACATTATGTTTTGACATATGTGCGTCTGATATCAGTATTTAGTATTTATTTATTTATTTATTTATTTATATATAACTATATGTATATATGGATTGAATAAATATTTTATTTATACATTTCAAATCCTACCTTTTGATTTATGTAGGTTATTGTTTATTAACTAAAATATGATTTATTAACTAATTATAATTAACTAAAATTAATATTTGTTGAAGAATTATATTTATTTGTTCAATATCAAATTAATTTCTCTATAATGAAAAAAAAACCAGTGATAATGCTCTTGATATTTTTTGGGAATCTCAAAAGACATTGCCGACATCCCAATCTACTTATGCGTTAGCACGACCATAGATGCGGTGTTTCTTTACTGCCGCTTAAAACTTGTTTGTATCGAATTTGCATACATTTATAGCTGTTATGCAGCGTATACAAATTATGCATTCTCTAATGAACGTACAAATCACTATTTTGACCAACAACAAAAAAAATTTCCGTTTTTAAAATCTAACTATATAACGACACATTTTAATTAATTGTATATAATTATGACGACAACAGTTTTTAGTATAAATTTAAATAGCCAATTAAGAATACATTACGAATAATATTAGTGAAAAGAAAAAAAATTATTTTCGCAAGAGTGGAACATTAGAATAATAAATAATTAAGTTTTTGAAACATATAAATGCGAAAATTTAATTTATGAATTCCCGTATTATAAGAATAATATTAACATTAATGATTTGCATATGTAATTTTTAAAATTTAAAATTTATATAAATTTGCTTAATTAATTAGATTAAGTAAATGTAAGTGTTCTCGCATATATCTATAAAACGTGCTACTATAAATATTTAAGCACTGTGGTCATAGATAATTTATAAAAAAAATCAAAAGATAAAATTTAAAAAATGTGTATATAAATATATACATCATTACTCAGAATTGTATTTGTGTAAATTAATATTATTTGTGTAAATTAATATTATTTGTAATAATTGTTAATGTGTGATTATTATAAGTAATATCCATTTGAAAAATTAATTATTAATCAAATTAGACGTTTTAATTTTTATTTTAAAATAATTTTTATTTATGGATTTGGATAAATCTTTTAATTAATATAATTTCTACTATTAATAATTAATTGATTGATTATAATGGTTAAAAACACATTTCAATTTTATTAATTTAGATAAATTCATATAAAAATACAAAATTAATCCTCTTTAAAAAGGATTATTTATAATTCTAAAATTCTTAGTATTGATTCATTGAAAAAACATTGAAAACAAGTATATGTAATAAAGTAATATATAATAAGTAATATATTCAAAGTTCACTTATAAAAATGAATTAAAAATTACGAGTTTACATCACCAAATTTGACAACTAAAATGAAGTTAGCTATAATAAAAATAAAATTAATTATAACAAAATAACAAATTATAACAAAATAAAATTATAAAAATATTAGATGGATTACATAGCATATTTTTGATTTATTTCAAAATTATAATGTCACAAATAATTCGTAAGTTACGTCTTATCAACGAAAGAAAATTGGCCTCAACAATCAAATTGTAGAAAAATGACTATATCGACTATTCTGTATATAATTTTGTTCACCACACACAAATTATTTATTTTTCTCTGTATATGTTTTCTTGAAAAAATTCAAAATTTTACTGAGAACTCGCTATAATAAAATTATAAGTATCTATGCCATGATTAGTAGACAAAATAAATCCTGGATTAATTAAACAGCAGAAAATAAATTAAACTGGATGTGTATATTCAAATAATATATGATAATTTTGTTTTTTGGCTAGATGTGATGTTTATATTTTCCGAATAGGTATTCTAGGAAAAAGCAGTTGAAAATATTAAAATTCAAACATTAAAATAATTATATATTAGTAGTATGGGAAGCGGACATCTGCATCACGGCCCCCCCCCGAAACCGAAACTAAATCTAAAAATATAAATTAGTCCCCCCGTGACATTAATGACTCATTTCTAAAAATAGATTATGACTCACCCCTCCGTGACCTTGATGACTCATTTCTAAAAATAGATTTTACTCATCCCCCCCGTGACCTTGTCGAACTCGTGTTCCTATTGGCCGATTTCAACTAGGTCAAGGTTGTTTCCGACTAAATCGGGGGCGGGGATTCCGAATTTGGGGTTCCCCAGTCGATTAGGGAATTCCCTATTGCTTTTTA
>JAUZND010007771.1:0-10205 GCA_034780555.1 Coelogynopora nodosa | reverse complement strand
TACAGCGGCCACCCCTCTCTAACGGCCAACTTCCCTTTGCATTAGGGGTGGCCGTTGCAGAGGGGGACTACTGTATTCCAAAAAGCAATGAGAACTTTTTAAAGTACATTTTAGCGAAATAAATACCAAGATGGGGCTCAAATTAAACCACCAATATTTCATCGTTTATTATCCAAATTGTATTTTTAATGTACTTCATAGAACACATATATATATATACTAAAATAGAAGGTGATCTCGGTCAAATGAGCCATAAATGTTTTTTTAAATGTTGAATTATTTTAAAAATTACATCAGTCGTTAGGATAAAACATTCATTGATTTTTGTAAAAATTATTTGTTTTGCACTTAATATTAACAAACAATAATTTTATCATTTGTGATCGAAAAAAGGTTAAATAAACCAACATTTTTAACTTTATCGTACACCCAATTCTGCATTATCAGTAGCACATTTTGTCGCTAGACTTCCTAATGACTAAGCGGCTGATTAAAAAACAAATGACATCTTTGCAATAATGTATAGATTAGTTGTCTACATTAGATCTGACTTTTATATCTCTTGATTCATCTCTCTTCGGTTTCAAAAATTAAAAACAAAAATCGAATTACTTAATATTATTTAAATTGTTGTATGAATCATATTCGATGTTTATTTAGAGAAATATTGATAAAAACCAGGCATAAAAACAAAACGTAAAGCAACAAAAAGTAGTAGAGTGCTTTCCTTGTTAAAGACACATTAAAATTAGTTCATTTAAAGCGATCTCGGTCGCGTATTAGTATTTTGTAACGCCTTTGTAACAACCTGATCCTTATCGCTCCGCTCCAAATTATGTAATCATATAATATAAACGAGTCAAGATAACAAACTACGTACACAGAAACTCAAAATGCCGTTAAAATGGCAAGTCTAAAAACATTCCATTTGGATTATATGAAAAGTTTTTAAAAGATTAAACATTAAACAAAGAAAATGTAAAACTTAATCCGCGCAACAGGCTGGTTGCACTCAATTCATTATTATCCATTTTTAATGTTGGTATAGATTCCATCCCTGTACACTTCATACTACAATTACATACAGAAAGACAATAATTGAATGTTGCTTGTTGCAAGGAGAATAGATATATATATTTTTACAAGATAGCAAAATCATATTATATACAAAAAAACACAGTAGAACTATTACATCGTCAGCCAAACAGGATATCCGCCTTTTTAAACATCAACAGCAGGCGCAACAGGTCATCCTCGTCCATGGTTCTGGCCCGAAATCCCGCCATCCCAGCCTCACTGAGCACTTTCAACACCCGCGGGAGCATCATCGCCGCGGTCACCGCTGTATCCGTCGCTCCCTCTTTACCAGCCTTTCCCGCCCTCAGGGTGGCATAGTTCTTGGCGAGGAGGTCGAGCACGTGACGGGTCTTGAGGTTGGAGGCCAGGGTCTTGTTCTTGCGCGAGAAGACAATCCGCAGTAGGCCGTCCCACTCGGCGAAGGTGACGGGCGGCTTGGGGTGGCGCGGCTCCAGCCGGACCACAGCAGACTCGACCCTGGGCGGAGGACGGAAACTGTTCTTGCTCACCTGACGCCGAGAGGGGGGGGGGGAAGACAGTGTTATTCCGGGAGGTTGATTTATAACACTGAAGAAAGAAGAAAGTAGTCAAGTTATGGATTGGTGGTGACCGAACCTGCACAGGTGGGGGAAGAGGATGAAAAAGAAGGGAACACGGAGAGAAAATTAGAAATAAGAACGTAGACGGCAGGTAAAAAAGAACAAAGATGGAACGGGAGGGCTAATTTACAAAAAATATCACAGATCAAAATTAATTAAACTATAATAAATACTCATTCGAATTTGACAGGGTTGATTTCGTTGCTTTTTGAACGAAAAATGCGTAATAATAGGGAGTCCACGCTATTATCGATTTCGTTGCTTTTTGAACGAAAAATGCGTAATAATAGGGAGTCCACGCTATTATCACAATCAAATTCTTGATTTTTCTAGGCAAATAATTGACATTTCCTCGTTTTTCTCTACCAAGACTAGCAAAAAAACTACTAAATGACAGCTTAATTCCCTGCAGTGACAATGACTGTGTTATGCGTAAAAAAAGTCAATAATAGTATAATACACGATTATACAGCGAAAAAGCGATGTTAGTTGAAAATGATAATTAAGTCACATTTATTATAAAGTAATAAAAGACTGGGCAAGTTCCAGCAGAAAATTTAAAAATACACAACAGAAATATCAAGACTATAATTCCAGGTTTTCATTCTTTAAATAGCTGAATTCCCGGTTTTTCCTTGAATTCACCAAATTGACTGTTTTTTCAGTGACATTTTCAAAACATTCAAACATTTCAAAACATTTTCCAGGTTTTTACCGGTCGCGGACACCCCGTAATAATTATAACTTTCATAGTTAAGTATACTAGTATAGCAATCTCAAAAAGGATAGCTAATCCAACAGGACAGACCTTGATGAGATGATCCACCCGGCAGTGGAGCTGAACATTGGCCGACAACCGACTGTACAGCTTGTCCCCGGGCCGGGCGAGCAGTCGGTCGGCGAACTCCTTCTGTAGCATGATAACGGCGCAGCGGTAGCCGCCCGAGCGCATGAGGCGGAGGATGAACGGGGAGGAGATCTGGTAGGGAAGATTGGCGACGCAGAGGTCGAAGAAGGGCAGCTTTTCCGCCTTGATTACGTCGCCGAGGAAGATCTCCAGCTTGGAGTGCTGCGGACTGTAATTCGATCGATAACGGTCATTTATACCCGCCAATGATACATGATCAAAGAGTTGCTATCTCAAAGTTTTATTAGAGACAGTAACCAGTCATGTAACCAGGAATATAATATACAATCACAAATAATATTGTTATTCGACAATTTCAAAAAAATATTATAAAATTATTCAACTGTGGACAAAAAACATAATAACTTTTATTTTTTAGCCATTTCAACTGGTGTGAGTAATAATTTTTTCAATAGTTATATTTTAAGAAATAATAAGAAGCGAAATAATAACAATTTCGTGACAGTTTTGAACAAAGAAAATACTGAGTTTGAATAATCCTTGTTAATGTTATAATTTATGTGAGTAAAAGGTCGAAACAGGGATCAAATGTTCTTGCAAGTAAACTAATGGACAAATACAATTATTAGCTTTATTCATACGGCATAATATGTTAAGAAAAACATTAACTACTTTGTTTTCTTGCCGTGAAAAATACAATCTAAAATTAAAATGTGTTTAATTCATAAAATTAACTTTGTAATCTGTAACTTATCCATAATGTTACTCTGGCGAAGGTTTCATTTTCACCAAATATATCGTTCATTTCTATATAAGCTAATTGTTTCGATTTTGTCACAGAGACATCCTTATTTACAAAAACGTTAAAGATATTCTGATTTGTTGCTCATTTAATTTTAATTTTTTTAAATCGAACCTTATTTTGCAGTTTTTCAACGTATTTATTGTCACTTTGACCAGATTAAGAAGGCAATTGTTTTGGAGGAAAATATGTGATTTTTTATTATTGCTACACTCATATGTAAAGTCAGAAAACCAACGATGCTATTATCCGGTGTATAACGAGCCTCCCTTTTATATCCTCTAAACGACCTCACAATATACAAGGTGATAATGTCTTTTTATAGATAGCACAACCGTAATTATTTAAGTAATTTGATACATTATGAAATATTGTAAGATAAGATTGAAATCATGTTGTATATAATAATATGTTACTAAATACCTCTTAACAAGTCAAGAGATTAGACTCACATTGACAAAACAGCTCAAGAACAAAAGACCGTCCTTCAAATCTATATATATATATATATATTGTAGTTCTGAATTAAGACCATAATGCTAAGACAACTATGATAGATAGTTAGCTAATGCGTTCCTAGGAATAGCACATAAATTAGTTACTATACGATTGCCGGTAAAATGCTTGACGTAGTTTACTTAGTACAAAAAGTGTTGCGATAAGAAACTTACGTTCCCTGAAACCGCTTCTGAAGCTCGGCCACCATTCTAGGATCGATTTCGAATGCGTTCACCTGAAATATTTGATTGGAAAGTTAATGATCACAAAAATGCAGGAATTCAAATATATAAATTATGATCAATTAGACGAAAATATTCCATATTAATTAATAACAAAGCTCACATAAATATGAATTGTGCCAAAACAGGAATACATCCGACCATCTACACAATTAGCATCAAATAAATATATAACTAGCTAAACTTGGAAACAATAATGAAATGATCATTAGGGAACGATACAATACAACAATAATGTATCGTGTCAACATCTCACTGCTATCACTGATGGTAAATGAATAGAATCTATAGTCAATTCCTCAACACAACCACAATCAAAGCGATTGTCAAATAAGAAACAACATTTTATAAAAATATTAGAATGGTTTAATAAAGGCACAAAAAATATTCCTGGTTAAACTCCGCAAAGGTCAAATAAAAGGAATGTGTAATCTGATCAACAAACCACAAACATTAATTTTTTTAATGTTTTACAATCCAAACGTAGCTTGTACTCTATGTAAAACAGGTTTTGGGAACAAACTATTGTTTCTAAACATTCTTCTGTATTTTAATCGTCCGTTACTTTGTGGTGACCCGTGGTAAAATATCAGAGGTCAAACCATACAAACTTAAATTTGTCCGAAAGCTCTAAATCCCATCCTGAATTCCTAAAAATAAGTACTCCAATAAAAATTATAATATTAATAATAAAAAAAACTAAAATACGCTAGCATTAAGATTAGGAAATATACAAATTGCAAAAACTTTCATCCAAGATTTTGTAACCTAATATGAGTTGACCACTAGTAGACAAGAGCATGACAAATATACAACTGTAAGTTCCCTACAACAAGGGTTAAAACTGCATTTCAGTAGCTCTGTCTACCTTTTTAGCTTTCTCTAGCAGCTTGGCGGTAAGGTTACCCGTTCCTGGTCCAACCTCAAGAACAGTGTCTGTGGACTTGACACCCGCTTTCTCAACCATTCCGGTAACAATAAGTGGATTCTTAAGTATGTGTTGACCCTTCTCCTTGTTGAAACGAATAGATGACGTCTTTTGGGCATCTGCATCCTTCCCGCCAATGGTGGATTTACTGGATTTCTTTTTGTTGAGAACCACTTTTGGCTTTGCCATTTCGGAATGTGGAGGCTAGTCTGAAATGGTAAATTAGTAAGACACTCTCAAAATAACACCGAGAGATAAAGGGGCAAAGCCCATGGTGAGGGTTTAGGGGGCGAAACTCCGCCATTTTTTATGAATTTAAACAATTATTTCGCTACCCATAATTAGATGTATTAGTAATATTCACAACAAAATAAGACAATAGTAATATATAGACAGCTAAATAGGGAAATACGCGCGAAGTGCGAACAAAATTTCAATAGTTTTTTTCGCTCCGAAAAACAAAATATGAAAGTAAAAAATAATTATATAAAAACCAAAGACATTGGAATAATAACAAGACATGACACTGTGTATGATATGCATTAGTGAAAAGTGAATTAAAATCACATGCTATATGACGCCCATCCAATTAGAATGTATATATAGTAAGCTGACCAATAAGATTCTAAAAGGAAAGAAAATTTAATATGAGACATTTTCCACTTAAAACCATGTTAAAATATTAACTTTGATTTCTTTATTTTAAAAAACCACTGAAATATTGTTCCTCATAATAAACATTTTTGGAAATATGATCAAATTATCTTTCTTATGCAATAAGATTTTAAAAAGAAAATATTTTTGGTATTGGGATAAATTGCATTCAAATTACATAATTTAATATAACATATTTTCACATAGGTTAAACAGGAAGATTTTCTTTCAGACTCTATTTAAAACTACTAAATGTGAAATAATACTTAATTTACTTCATAGCTCTATCGAAATTCTACCTGTGGGCCAAATTAGTTGTTTATAACTGTAATATTTCCTGAGATATAGAGGTTCAAAAAATCAGTTTTTACATGGAAAATGCCTATGCTTTCTTCTCTTCTCCCTTCTAGAGCTTTTGTTTACCAAAACGTAAAATATATTGTTACGTCTAGCAATATATTTTAAGTCTGGTAAAAACACAAAGTCGTAACTACTGTAATACTTCACCCCTTCCATCTTAAGTTTTTATTATTTATAACATGGTAATATTTATTAAAAAACTGGCCCAAAAATTAAAATCAGGACATAATCCGATGCCTACCAAGTGGCATGCAATGTGCCACAAAAAGTTTAGTACATACATTTCAATGAGCCTATTTAAGCATGACACAATGTGACAAAACTGAATTTGAAATTATTCAACTTTTTTTGCAATGCTGCATGTGATGAAATGTATATGTCAATCCAAATAAGCTGTAAATCATATAGAAACAGCAAAATATGAGAACTGAAATTAATACATTGTCATAAAATGTCATCAATCCGCTCCTGCGCAAAACTACAGTCTACAGCAGAATTTCTGAATGACAAAGTTTGCATCCCTGATAAATATGAGACTTGGAAGCAAACGCCTTTGCAAGTATTTCCATAAACTCTTTGGCCTTCTCCTTGTAGCTCAAAAAGTGTGAGAAATTGAAAAATAGAAATTATCATTTTATAATTTAATAACAATATTTTTGTGTACAACCTACAACAGTAAACAATATAGAATGAATAAGCATATTTTCAGTGTATGGACACGTTTTTACTTGTGGCATATGTAACACTATAGAATTATTATTTTTTAAATCATGTACACCATAGAAAATTCATGTATGACGAATGAAAAGTACATTTCACATACATTTAATCTTTTTTGTAAAATTCACATAAGTATGTGAAATATATGTGGGAGAGGTAGCCCAGTCAGTTAATGCGCTGGTGATTAAGTGTGAAGGTAGCGGGTTTGAATCCCAGCAGTGTACCATATCTCTCCCTGGCAGACAGCTGTGTCTGTTGAGTGTTCAGAGTGCGATACTGGTCTGACGCGCAATCTTGTGCTGCTGCGCTCTCTAGTGCACATTACCTTTCCAAAACTGCACTGCACACCTGTGCAAGCAGTGGAATAAAAAAAAAATGTAAATGAAAAGCATATGTACATGTAAATGGACCTGAAGCTATACATATAATGTTCATGATCAAAAGCAGCAGATCAATAATTGTGTAAGAATACATTACATGAATAACTCTTATTTTTACTATTTTTTACAGCTTTTACATTAAACATATTGACATAGTTTAGTGGTAGATGTGTATGTTGATTTAAGATCCACATTATTGATTTTCAATGTACCTTGTAGAAGTGTGATATGTATAGGAGTTGCAATTTTTTTTAATGTTACACAGGTAATTTAAGAACATAATTATATATGTAATAAAATTATGATGCTCTTTTAAAAATCATAACATATTTTTAAACAAAATAAATAATAACTGTGTATTCAAATTTTGTAGTTATAGTTTATTAGGCATCAATAGAATTTATAAAAACAAGCCATAATCAGTTTAAAATGTGTTTTATGGTTATGGTGCATCTTTTTATTGTGAACATTTTAGTACAATTATAGGTACATGGCATAAAACATAAATTTGTGATCATGACAATTTTATAAAATTGACTTATTATTATTTAGAACATAAAAATTTAAGTAACATTTTTCAAATATGGTTTTTATAAGCTTTGATATATTGTTAAAACTAGAAAATAATGGGTTTATATTAAAGCAACTAAATCATAGTAAATTTACTTATAATAAATTGAATAGTTATAAAATATGTCATATTTGTTTAAATAAACACCTCAATTACCTCAAAAATGTGTTTTTGTTCCGTTGCACCAAAATTTATGAATAAAAAATTAAGCAGAATAGGTTTTTTGAATAAATAAATATTTTTTATAAAATTCCATAAAAATATATAATCATATAAATATTGATGTGCATAATTTTATGAAAAAAGTGAGTTAACTTATTTATGTTAAAATTAGAATAACTATTACTGAATACATTATTTATTAATAGTGTATAGAAAATTATTTCATTACTACCATGGAATTGCCCCTCCATATTTTTTGCAATGGAAATAGTATAATAGACATTAAAAAATGAATTACAATAAATATATTTTCTAAAATTGGTGATATAAATACTAAAATTATGACTATTTGTTATTATAATAAATATGAGCTGGCCTTTATATCTTATATATATATTTGACTCATTTTGTGAGTCACAACAGCCTTCAGCTAAATTAGTGAGTTTTTGAAAGTCTGTCTGAACACTGATTATAGAACATGATGACTGGAAAATGTGATGTATGTACATTATTAAAAGGAATAATATAATTATTTTAACTGAAACTGCATGCAGGCCATTTTTTTCTTATATATATAACTTTGTCCCATTGTTTATGTAACTATAATATTATCTACAACCATGCAACTTAGTTAGTATAACACCCTTCCTGGCCTAACCCAACATTTTATTGCAGTTTTCAAAAATTTCTGGGAGTGATAAAATTTGATTAGAAATAGTGGAAGATTTACAGCCCTGTTATATATAATGGAGCATTAATATGCCACCATCCCTTTTTGAAATAGTTTCTTAAATGTTAAAGTGAAAAATGTGTGAGATCCCAAAATACATATACCATTGTAAGATCCCAATATATATATACCATTGTTAGATCCAGGGTTTTTACTGATTCTAGGCTTTCACTAATTTATGTCTGGTCCCAATTTAGTTATATTACTATTAATATACAAATCCAATATATATATATGAAAATATACCAAATTAATTATTAGGATCCATATATTATAATAACAATCAAATTATTACTTATGTCTAAATTATGTCTTGTTATTTATTGTTCCAAATCTAATCTTAATAAAATTAGTTATTAAGACATTTATATGTTTTAATAAGCTTTTGAAATTCTAATGCAGTATATCTTTATTACCTAATTTGAAATATACCACAAATATATTAAAATATCAGTAACTAACATAAGTTAAATTTAACAAATTTAAAATACAATTTTAGCATTTACCAATGCATGTATTTTAAAGTGACTTTTAAGATTATATATTTATAATATCAAGTTTTTTTTATAAATCTATTATCACTGCAAAAAAAGTGGCCATTTCAGACATTCAAGTTAATCAAGACATTCAATTTATTTACATATTCAACTGAAAATGTTAATTCATCTGCAGATGTTAATTATATTATATTTTGTTTTAAATAGTACTCCATTTTTAATTAAATTTGGTTTAATCTGCAGTTGAATTAAAAGAAAAATGTTCAGTTGAATATGTAAATAAATTGTTAGTTATATTATAATTAGTTTAATTTAGTATTGAATTTCCAGTTGAATATGTAGCTGGAATAAAAGAAAAAGCAGTTGATTAAGAAAATAAATTGTTAGTTGTATTATTTGTTTGAATTAGCATTTGAAATTCTCTTAAATTTTTCAGTTGAATATATGAATAAATTAATGGTATTCTTGCAGATGAGCACATATACTTTTTTTATAATCATATTTATTATCACATTTTTAATAAAAAGGTTGAGGTATAAATAAATTATATGTTATTAATATATATGTGTATAATAATATGTTATTGTGTAGTATACCATGCTAATATAAAATCTTATAAAAATGGTTTTTTGAGACAAAATTAATAAATAATTCATTTGTTTTACTGCATCAACATTTTCAATAAAAAAATAAAGTCAAGCACATTTTTTGAATTGGTAAACATTTTCATAAAAATACAATAAAAAAAATTCATATGTGCTCATCTGCAAGGCCAAGAGTACCACATTAATAGTTATTTTATTTGTTTCAATTAATACTTCAATTTTCAGTTGAATCTGACATATTTGAATTTCAATTGGCAGTAAAAGTTTAATTTGTATTTATTGACTTTAAATAATTCTATAATTATAATAATATTGTTATTTTAAATATAGGTATATAGCAATTTGGTCAGTATGCTTGCAGCTTAGAATATATATATTTAATTCTAAATTAAAAATATTGTTGCAGAGTTAGAAAGGTAAACCTTAAGTTTAGCATCAGAAATTATTTTAATTTGTTCGCATTTATTTAATGTAAACTAAGAATGAAATAATACTAAATTGATATATTTAGA
>JAUZND010007770.1:0-10206 GCA_034780555.1 Coelogynopora nodosa | reverse complement strand
TTTATACATATAAAATTTGAAGTGAATCCGAGTATACCGAGCAGGGACGAAGTTCGAAATTAAATAACATTGACGTTGATCTTAATTTAATTCACTCTGAAAATAATTGTTTGTAATTCATTTCCGGTAGTATTCAAAATAGCCTTCAAAATATTTTGACAAAACTCATTTCAGAAGTTTAAAATTCAAGTGCAACTCAACATCATTTCAAGTTATTTGGACTAAATTTAAATTAAACTTAACACAAATATTTATATTTTCAAGAATTTCCTTCATTCGTAATTACCAAAATTTATTTTATATTGAATTTTTATAGAATTTATTTAGAATATGAACTCATTGGACAAAAAAATTGATAAATAAAATATGTGGTATTTGTGGTATTTATTGCACCAATTCGAAAAAAATTCGAAAAATACCAACTGAATATAACCTATTTTACGGCAATATGGAAGTGGGATATTGGATTCCTTCACGCTCATGTGAAACGTGTTACAGGGCTTTCAAAGACGGGAGGAAAAGATTTAACAGCGCCAGATCTTGGACTACTAGTAACATCCATGAAGATGAATGTTATTTTTGTTTGATATTGAAATTTGATTTAAGGACAATTAATAAATTGGCATGGAATGAGTATCCGGATATAAAGAGTTCCAGAATCCCTACAGTCTATGTGGATGATATTGTAAATTCCACAAATAGCACCTTTTTATCGGACTCCAGTAGAATTGATCCTTCATTTACAGAAAAAAATGATGCTCACTTTCGACTAACCATGATATAAATCAACTTTTAGGATCTGTTCAAATGGGCGTAAAAAATTCCGAAATAGTAGTATCCCAGTTAAAAGAGTGGGGAGTTACTGATTCATCTGCAAATGCTGATGAAATAATTGACAATTTTTTTAAATCATTCAAGTTTATATATTGTTTAATTTATTTTTATAACATTTTATTTTTAGACTAATGGGATGCAATTTCACGCCAAAAATGCATTTATTACATTCTCATATTCAACTTTTTGGTGAAAATTGTGGTGATTTCTCTGACCAACATGGTGAGTTATTCCACCAAACACTCGGTGTGGTATGAAAGGCGATATAAAAATAGATACACGAAACATATGATCTGTGAATATTTATACAACATTTCATTAAATAAATGATTTGTGATAATTTATTAATTTATATAAATTTAATTAAATATTTGTATTTCTTGTGTATTTTAAAAATTCGATCCGAAAAATTATTAATTTTCTTAGGGGTATATTAAGAATACATTGAAGTATCTTTCCTTTTCATTTTTTTTTGGGTGCACAACATTAGAATTGATTGGTCACTAAACGTAGTGGTCACGCAATTTTTTTCTCGTGTTTTTCTAAATATAACCATAACGTTTAGTACCTATTATAATATAAGTTATAATCTAGAATTTTTATTCTATTTACAATAATTCTAATTCTTAATTAAGATTAATAATATAATTATTTACGTCTTGTTTATAATGTTTCCATGGTTATGCGTATTTTGGTCAAATATTCAAATATTAATTTCTCTGTAATTAGATCAGAAATCAACATCAAAATTTTACATATATATATGTTTTTTAAACATTATTGTTTAATTTGGACAAAATTTTTTCTGGTTGCACGACAAAAAATTGAAAAATGTTCTTTAGTGTAATAGTGTTTACTTGGAAACAAAAATTAATTTTCTCGTTTTTATGTTACCTGTATTCTCTAATATAGTGTACAATAAAAAAAATTTATTTAAATTGATCTGGAACAACTGTTTTCTTGACCATTAACCGGCCCATACGACACAGAATTGTGTTTATCATGATCTTATTACTATAAATAATACTTTTTAAAAAAATATAAAGGGCATTAAAAAAATGCTGTTTTTACCCTTATTTTAAATTTATTGGAATGTATGTATGTAAAAAATTTATTTATGGGTAAACGAATTCTGAGATATATTATATTTATATTTATAATGATACATAGATTTCGTTTTTAAACACATTTTATGAAGAATTAAGAACAAAATAAGCCTAAGAGAAATGAAATAAGTCAACAAAAATATCTTCAAATTAAATAAATAAACTTTAATTTCAAAAATTATTATTTTACAATTTTGTTGATTCCTTCCTTCTCGATTAAATTTTTTTATTCAAAAAAAATATCAACATCTTTTTAGGCAGATAATTCCACACATTTTTATATATGTTACTTACAAAATTAAAAATATCGACACACCCTAATACTTGCTCATATATACACCTTGAACAATGTATAAAAAAATGAGCAAAATCAAAGAGGTATTAACTATTGAAAAAAAGCTCTGTAAAACGTTACGTTATAGAGTTTGGATAATTATAATTATCATAAGCCAAGCATTTTTATATAAGGGCTGATGTATCTCGTCATACGCCAGAGATGAGAGTTTAGTATCGGTTATGATGTTAAAATATATTAGATTTCATGATAATTCTATTTCTATTTGAAATGAGTAAATTTTATCATTTCATGTTCAAAATTATTATAATAATAAATACATTTTTTTTAAATTTTTGGATTTTTTAATTTTAAAATGAAATTAATTTACCAAGGCGCATCCAATAACACTCTATCAAAACACCTCGGCATCAACGTGGACAATTTCCTCCCTTCGTGACAAATGACAGCTACATTTAAAAGTCCAGTTCGATGACAATTTCCAATAATAGCGGTTGCTCTCTCTTCATTAATATCATTAGCGAAAATCTCTCCTTCATTCTTCATCAACTAAACATAAATAAATATATTTTTTTAAAAAATGAATATTACTTCTCCTATATACGTAGTCTTCCCCCCCGGAGCCGAAGCCATATCTAAAATCCTTTCGCCCGGTTTAGGATCCAGCGCAATAACGGCAGTCATACTCCCAGCACTCTGAATACTATAATATCCCGCCAAATACTCTGGACTGGCTCCCAGTGGAATCTTGGAACTATAAATCACCAAACCCACACTTGTCCACTCACCCAGCGGATCTAAATTCACCCCTCTGTTTATCAATATCTCGGCCAAAGCCTTTCGTTTAATTTTCATCCCATTACAACGAATTGTCGTAGGTCTAGTGTTCTCGGCAGCATCTAGAAATTCAACGATGTCGAGTAGAAATATATGGTATAATTGAGTCATTAAATACTTGTTGTACCCGTAAATGTGCTTTAAATAATAAATAAGCCTGTTAATGTACTCTTTTCGACCGGTGGATTCGTCGGATAGTTTTGAAAAATCGGCCAACACTTGGATAATGCGGTTGCAAGAATCTCTTGCCTCCTCGACATTGAAATTTTCCGGTAATAGGGACAGTGCGTGGACTTTATTTTCTTCTTCGTCTTCATTTTCTACATAATCATTGTCATCCTTATCATTTGGTAATTCGGGGAGCGAGTATCTTTCCACATTGTCTCTAGTTTCTCTCAAATCGTCTAGAGCGTCTTTTGCCTCATCTTCACGTCTTTCATCTTCGTCTAACGCTGCCTGTTCAACAGGTAAGAGTTGATCAAGGTTTATTTCAATGTCTTGGTTTGGTGTTTCAAAAATATCTCTTTTTGCATCCTTTTCAAGAATTTCAGAAATTTCCATCGTTTCATCTTCCTCCTCAGGTTTATCTAAATTTTCGTCCTTTTTATTTTTCAAAATCCCCACCAAAGGTACGCTATCATTGTTTGATTCTACTACAATTCGTACTCTTTTCTTCAACACTTTTTTATTCAGTCGTCTTTTTGTAGCTCGGGAAATTTCCTTTTCTAAAGGTACATTTGATTCAATCTGCTGTCCTTTCGGTTTTCGTCTGATTGATCTGTTTCTACTTTTATTGTCGCCTTTTTGAACGGCATTTGTCAATTTTCTTCCCATGTCACGTGTGTAAATAAATATTAGTTTAAATTGATTAGGTTGATATGGTGATTGTATAATTTACACATGTGAGTTTAAATTAAATTTAATGTTGTGATTCGCAACGTAAATTATTATAAAAATATTGATAAATATTAATTAATTAATCAATTAATGCAATAATAACACGTGACATATTTTTTAATTATTTCGCCCACTCTAGATTCCACAGTCTAGATAAATTATCTACAAATATAAATAAATATTTGGGTCACTCGTACAACATATGGAAATTGGTAAAATACAATTTTGCTGTTCAAAATAGTCGTAAACTCTGCATGATCTAGGTCCCAGGACAAGACTTTTGGTATGCAATGCAAGAAACTTAAAAACTTTATTGGAACATGCAATTATTTAAATTTATTCAGAATTATTCATTCATGAACGCAAATTACAATTAAGATTAACAAAGAACAAAAGTTGTATTGATCTTGAGATGAAAATTTGTTTGCTTTGATTATTTTTACAGCCTCGTACAAAAGATAAAATTGTTATAGATCAATAATCTCAATGGATAATAATCACAGACGTCCGAAAGGTATACTGCGAGATTCAAAATCTGCTGGTTCCGAGTAAAATATACATTTTATATTTAAAAACAAAATTTTAAATTTTAGGGGCAAAACAATGCACTGGGATGAGCAAAACATTATCGAAACATACCACCCAGAAAACAAAGACTATGGCCACATGAAAATAGACGAACCCAAAACCCCCTACAATGAATACAATTCTGAAGAAGATTCGGGAAATGAAGCTGTACAATTTGACGGAAAATTTACACAGGATGATATAAATTCCAAGTTTTCCAACGTTGAGTTTGATTATCGGCCAACAGTCGTGGTTGACAATCAGAGTTTGTTTTTTTAACATTTTAATATTTTAAATAGTAACAATATATATTATAATAATTATCAATGATTTATCATATTTTTTAAATTTAATACCTTCATTCAGGAAGAGCTTCTTTTCAAGAAAAACGAAAACATCATTATAATGAATTCAAAGTCATGCAAGGTCGTAGACAGATAAAATTGGACAAGTTGAAGGAACTCAACAAAGAGTACGAAAATGGAAATGAAAAAGACACTGAACCTGGCCCTGTGTCTAGAGAAAGGTGTGACAGTGATTGATTGTGTATTTTTATTTTTCATATTTCAATGTAGAAATATTTTAGAGCTGCAATAAATTATGTTTTTAAAATTTTTCAATTACAAATTTTAACTTGGAACTTTATTGTCAATAGCTATCTTCTTGGAAACGGAAAAACTTTATTTTAATTATAAATTATAAATTTGTCACGCGACTTGTTTATTTTGTGATATAAATTGATTACAAATTATCGTCCTTTGAAAAAATACATCATGAGTTTGTCGGATAGTGGTGAATCTGTTATTGAAAGTGAATTTGAAGCTATAGAGTCTGATGAAAGTAGTCAAGTAACTCAAGTTAAAAAGGTTATTCACTTTGAGGAGGACAGAGATGAAGAAGAAGATGGACATTCGTTTGAATCGGGTAATTTAATTTGATTAGTATTATCTATAATAGAGTGTGACGAAAAAAACGCGAAGCTAGGTTATATAGCTTAGTGTTGAACGCCGTTGAAATTAAAAAAAAATATTAAGAATATAATGAGTGTAATTTGAAATATAAAACTTGAAATATTTGTATTTTCATAGTTTCGTCGATTATATCGATCAACATTAGGAGAAAAAAAAACTATATTAAAACTGTAAAATGTATCTAGCCATTAGCATGATTAAGGTCAAAATAAAAATAAAAACTTTGCCCTGGCAAGCGTGGGACACATTTTAAAGGTTTTTCAAAATATGATTATTTCTCGACATGTTTATCGTAACGGCGCACGTTTTTTTATTTAATGAAAAAAGTTAAAAATTTTACACCCCTAATTTATAATTATAATCTTATTCTTTTTTTATTTGATTTATTAATTTTCAGACGAATCTATGGATGAACCAATGCGACTAAAACAAAAGGACTTTTATGGAGGCGTTGACGAAGGCCACAATATCGATTTATCTGATGACGAAGAAGCGGCAGAATTGCTCGAAGAAAAGGAGGCCTTAAAGCTCCAAAAGAAAATCTACTCTCACCTCTCCAAAGAAGATTGTACATCAAAAACTGATATAATGAATAATAAAACAACAAGTCTCGAAAAACCCACTCCTAATGTTGAAAAAACTACAAACTATCAAGTTGACATGTCTATAAACGAAGAAATTTTAAAAAACAGCATAGAGCACCTCGAAAGTTTCAAAAACTCTGAAAATGATAATTTCATAAAACTAAAGCAAGCATACATTATAAATTCTCTATTTTACAATTATCTAGATTCTTCTAACTCTTTAAAAAATAAGGTATTTACGTTTCTCGAAAAATTACACTTTATTTCTCAGCAATCGGAAACTATATCGTTAAAAAATGACATACAAAACCCCTTAAATAAAAAAACGACGATAGATTCGATTCACAATGAATCTATTGAAAATGATTCAAAAAGAATGGCAACGAAAGAAATTATAAAAAACCGAGGTCTCACCCCAACTAGACGAAGGATTGATCGAAACTCACGTGTTAAACACAAACAAAAATATAAAAAGGCTATTGGGAAACGGAGAGGACAGGTTAAATCAGTCGTTAAAGAATTTGACAAGTATACTGGGGAAAGACACGGTATAAGGAAAAACGTATCTCACAGTGTTCGCTTGAATTAATTTATCAACTCAAAATAGAAGATTGTTTATAAATTATCAATTATAAAGAATTTTATAATTTTCACAAAAAATGTATACTTTTTTATTATAATTATTTACAAAAAATATAATATATAATATTTTATATATAAATGTTAATTATCCTTCTTCATTGTCTTGGAATATTTGAATTTCCGTCGTGGAAATACATATATAAGGAATGAAGCAGCTAAATACGAGAATTTTTGCCACCTAATTTTAATATTTTATGATTATAGCTGCATTTTATATTTATTTAAAAGTCACCTTGCATCGCGTGCGGAATTCTCCTCCTATAATAACCTTTAAGCGATATCCATCAATCTGTTTTTTTAAATCCAATAAGGGTTGTTTTTTTAGTTTAATTTCCATCATCATTTTCGTTGACACGGGGAAGTTTATGCTATTTGGTAAGCTGAACTGTGCAAATCTGACAAAAAAATAAATTATTTTTAAATTATTCTTTACTCATCCTTGTCTCTTATATCTATGATTATGGTAGAATTCAAGGGAAATATCGTGTGAATACCGTCAATTATGTCTTTCAATTCTTGGCCAAAAATTCTGCCAATTGACATGTTTTTTATGTAGTGGTGAGGGTCAGCAATCTAAAGTATTGATTAATCAACTAAATTTTAATTTTTGTTAATCTATTAGAGTGTGTACTAATTTTATTTTTCGTCCGGCTAGAATTGAAAAGTCGTTAAATTATAATTAGTCACATAATTTAAATTAAATCATAAAAAATCAACTTTTAAACTTTAACGATTTTAACTTAAAATTTAAGGATAATTGAAACTCTTTAATTAATAGGTTTGTTATAATTTACATATTGGGTAATTTAATATTATGCTATTTTATTATCACTACTGCGATCCATTTGGAAAGCATAAAAAACCTATTAATTAAAAAGCGTTTCAAATTACCCTTAAAAGTTGATTTTTTAAAAAAACATTTTTTATGATATAATTTAAATTATGTGACTAATTATAATTTAACGACTTTTCAATTCTAGCCGGACGAAAAATAAAATTAGTACACATTCTAATAGATAAACAAAAATTAAAATTTAGTTAAATTAATATAATAAAATTTTCACAATTGGTTTTTTCTCATTTATTCAGAAATAAAAAATATAACCATTACAATTTTTTGCAACGACGTTTTATAATATATCGGATATTTAAAATTTAAACCAATTTAAGCCAAAAAAATTAAAAGTTGTGAGTTTTTGGCCAATTAAGTATTAATAATATTTTAAAGCTCAAAAAAACAATTAATAATAAGTAGTGTCTACGTCCTTTTAAATCCTCAAAGAAAAGTTAATCGTAGTTTTCTTTTAATTTTTTTCATCATTAAATTAAGTAAAAAAAATAAAATTAGCCACTTATTACTGAAAAAAATTTCCTTGTTTTTAATTTTTTTGAAATTAAATTAGGTTTTTTATAAAAACTGGATAATTAGGTAATTAATTTTAGCATAATAAAAATTATATATAAAAAACTACTTATATTATAAGTATTACTTACATATTTCGAATTGATAAACTGAGATGTATAAGCCGATAATATCATATGCTTCCTAAACGTAATACTTATGGGCGTATTATTCTGATAATTGTTTGCAATCTTGTTCAAGTGATCCACGTTAATCATGCTTTTTCTAGAAAATATAGAAATGCAAGTATCAAACGTGGAAGATAATATCCTGTTTCTATGAATTTTTGTCATTAAAGACAGCGCAGTAAACAATGGAAGTGTCGAATCTTTCATCAACCAATTATCCCACAAAATCATCAAATTGTCCATTTTAAAAGCATGTCCAAACAGTGTAAGGAACCACGAAATTGCATACAAATTTGGATGAAACTTAATCTTCAACAAATGATGAGATAGGACGGGGTCATGAAACGACATGAGGCTCACAAAACAACAAAGATATTCTGTTAAAACGTGGTTGTTTTCACTGGTGAAAAAATTGTCGAGATATTTATGGATAAAGTTTCTAACACACATAAAGGCTAAGTCTAGTCTATTGTAATTTAGGATTACAAAAGGGGAGCATATAGAGTCGAGTCCTTGCCAATATACGTTCTTTTCGTCGCAGGAAATCCATTTTAGAATTACCGCTTTTATTTTTTCTCGGCCAATTTTATTGTTCAACAAAGGGTGATATTTATGGCATCGAGGTAAATCTACAGCAAGCTATATGTATATAAATTTGAAAATAAATATAGTAACATATAAGGGTTAATTCACGTCAAAACGACAAATTTTAAAAGAATTTGTAACTCGACATTTTTTGATCGTCACAATATATAAATCACAAAAATTAGGAGATACGGAATCCTTTTTCAAAAAACAAATTTAGTGAGTTTAAAAATCACGACAAACATAATATGTTATAATATATTATATGTATTCACGCTAAAGGACCTTTATGATGTCCAAAATACACAAATAAAATAATTAAAACATATTATAAACAAAAAAATGTACTATTAATTACTTATTAATTAAACTCTAATTAAACTAAAAAATGCTAACTTCAAATATGGACTAAATAATTGATTCAAAATTTATATATATATAAATTGTACAATTTTAAACAACATCAACAAAAATTGGAAGGGTAAAATTGTTATTAAAGGTAATTACCAAAACAATTTATGATGATTATCTTGTTTATAAAGATTATCTGTTTCTACGACAATAATTTTTATCAACCCATAATTTATAAAAAAATATCGAAATATTTGTTACACCACAAAGCGCTGTAACCGATTCGCACTACATAAAAATATTATTCGGAAAAAGGGATTGAAAAAAGTGTCTGAAAACAATGACATGTTGATATTATACAAAATTTATTTTCTGGTCGCTAACACAACATAAAGAAATAGTCTACATTATTTTTATATATTATATCAAGCATAAAAAAAACTAGGCATTTCATCCCGCCAATTTTTCAAAAATACTAGCTATGTAATGATATAAAAAAATATTTTATAATTATATTTACAAATTATTATGCCAATCGAAGATGGTCGAGTTACATGCATTTGTCGTTTTGACGTGGATTCACCCATAACCTTTTTATAAAATTATTAATTTCTTTAAATATTTGTTTACTTGCTTAGTTAAGGTGTCATCACAGACAATATTAATGTCATTGTAAATCTTTTTTGTGTCTCCCTTTATATTTAACAGAGTTATCCATAAATCTCTTCTAAAGAAGGAAATTGGGTGGTCTATCCATTCTGTTGATAATTTGGGTATATGAATATCCGAGTAGCTGGCCAACATGTTGCTGTATAGTCCATATCTTTCAAACTAATTTTAATTGTTTCAAAATTGTAACCATAATTAACTGGGGTTCGAACGGTTCGGGTAATTTCAAAATTTCGGGTAACCGTTAATACTTTCGGGTAGCCGTCATTTTTCGGGTAATTTAAAGAGACATTAATATCAATTATATAAAATGTTATCAAAATTTTTTTCCCGTTATG
>JAUZND010007769.1:0-10206 GCA_034780555.1 Coelogynopora nodosa | reverse complement strand
AGCTTTCACTACAATAATGTAGTAAAAGGTTTATTCATACGAAATTTAGCAAAAGCTACAAACTGTAGTAAAAGCTTTAAGCTTTTGCTACTTTTTATTCATACGACCCATGGTGTTATTATTGATACATTTTATACCCCCCTGGGTTTTCGCCGATCGTATTAGGAGCAGAAACTTGCAACATTAATAAAAAAGGTTATCGTAAATTATATCAATGGAACTTGAATAATAAAATTATTTATTAAAATAACCAGCAATTTATAATAATACTAAAAGAGAATTTATACACTACTTTGAGCTAATTTGTATAAGTAGTATAATTATAAAAATAGATCAGCAAAGACAGGTCTTGTGATTTGGAATCCAATACAAAAAGAATCAAGTCAATTAGTTGCATTGAACAAACGTTATAGCATGTATTGGTAAATATATAACATTTAAGGTTACTTTTCTATAGTTTTTTTAACTGGAGTTTATGACGTAATCAGGTCATAAAAATGATACTAATAGATTAATTTTTGTGAAAATAAAAATCGATTGACAGTCTTTACGAGTTATCTATGTACAAAATTTAAGCTTATTCGGATTATAGGAAGTTTGATTTTTCAGGGGGGATAACCCCCCTCCAGGCAGCAAACCCTAAAATAGATTACAGCTGTAGACATGGAGACTATATATCCCACGACGGAAATGCGGTAGATAGAGCGCCTCCATAATTCTACCCTTATCAAGTCTGTATATTATTCCGAATCCAAGTGCAGAGGTTAGCGGCTCTTCAATCTTGAGAAATGTTTTGTCATGATCACACTTGAAGCTGATTCAATTAATATTTTCATCAAAATCGAAGAGCATATTCTGTTCTTTGACCTCCTCCGACAGTGTCTTGTTCAAAGTTTTCACAAGTCGTTGAGTAGTTTGGTAGTAGCCCTCGGGGACAGTGATACTCTTTGATATCCTATAATCCTTGCCAACTGCCTCTTTCATAGTGATGCAAATTTCAAAGGGTACAATTGGTGTCGTTTTAGCAGGATTGAAAAGGAGTACCTGCGAGAGGGCTGATCTTATCTACAGCGCTGATAAGACTCACAACTTTTGCATCTCGTTGAAAAAAATTTGCAACCCCATTGTTGTAGTAAATAGTAAACGGTTCATCGTCATCACAGCCACTCTTGTAGAATTTATCATTTGGCTTTCGATGATTTCTCATAAAACCAGGCACGTGAGCTGTATAGGGGATAGCTCAAGTTTACTGACTGCGCTGTTATACGTGGTGGTTCCAATTTTTGCATGTGAAGTATGAAAATCGATGGAAAAGTCTCTTTGTTAAACAAAAAAGGAGATTCCTTTTGATGAGCTCATTCCTAGAATTTGCGCTTGTGCTCCATCCTCATTGGCAGTTTCATTATAACATTCGGTTGGATCAAAATTAACCATAGTCTTGACATCTTCCACTTTCTGATAAATGTGCATCTTTTCCTGTCATACAATAGACTTTATCGAGTTGACAATGGAAATCTCAACCAGGATCACGTCCCATTAATAACCCCTCCCTCCGTTGAGATTAATACTGTTGATCAGCTGTGTATGATACTGCAAGGGTGTATTCCATTTGATTGAAATCTTGACATTGTTAGGGAGACCGATATTAAATCCTTCACTATCGCCGCGTCTATCAAAATGGGACATCTTGCACCGGAGTTAGTTGACAGTAGGATATCTAAGTTGGCGGGTCACGTTCATAGCCACGCCAACGCACCAACGCTTGTTTATGAGCTCCCTCGCCACGTGTAGGCCTACGCAGCACCTTGTCTACCCAATACATCTCATCGCAGTCATTAACCGGCTGCATGTCTTGCTCATAATTTTCCCAGCGAGTGAACGTAGAGAGTACATCACTGGGTAAAACTTGTCATTCACTGTGTGTACAAGAAATTGTTCCTCACTCCAATTGAGTGTATACCCCTTATCAAAAGTGGCCTTGTATCGTGAGATCCGCACTTGATCATTTAGCTTATACTTTGCCTTCTGCTTCACCCCCCTTCCCCATCTTCTTCTTTTTCTCATTCACCATTGATGAGTCACCACCGTAGAAGTGTAGCCAAGCAACTGCCTCATTCTCCGGGGTGACTTGACTTGGTACACGGTCCAGAATTCGGTGATAACTATTATTGTAGGCGGTGAGAAGTTTGAGGAGAAGTTCTAGCCATCGATAGTTGCACTTATTAGTGAAGACGCTACGTACGCTCTTTAAGTGTTCTATTGAAGCGTTGGGGAATTTTTGTACAATACTGCTCTATGTCGTGTATATCGGTGAGGTAGCTGCCCACTTCCTTTTTTTCAAATTGTTAAATTTAGGCTGTTAAAACTTTTTAACTTCTTATTATTCTTCTTTACACTATTAGCAGCTATTATTGATATCTTGAGAATGGAATTGATTTTTCTTCCAACCAGCAGGTGGAATTTTATTTGAACTTTCTACCTGATTTCTGTCGTGATGTATAGTAAATCAAGTCAACAATACTTGAATTCATCACAAATGTATCCTCTCCATTCTCTGCAAGTTTAATTTGTTCCAGTGAATCCCAGCTGACTCCTTCCCCAATAAGTCTTTTTAGATTAGAATTTCCAATTTTGCGCAGATATAGAGGGAATCTATCGATACTTATTTTAACCATTTCCGGTGATAGTCTCTGCTATTCATTGCCCTCTTCTTCTCCACGCTTTGATGTAGCCGTCGCTACAGCAATTTTATTTTCTGCACGTGCGAGTCTTGTTCTGTCTTCTTGCAAATTGTGTTCTTGCAACGTTTGCGCCTCATCAATAGGAAGCACCTTTCCACCACCACCATCACCGTTTACAATTGCAGTAGTTGTGCTACATTGATGATTCACTAATCGATTGTAGTAATTCTCACTGACAAGTATAGCTGTATGAAATGCTGGTGTCGTCATTCTCTCTCTCTTTCTTCGCCACCAATCTTTTCAGCAACTTTTTAACTCCGCAACCAACCCCCTCGATATGGCACCTGCGAGTGCAGCTTTTCCGGCAAGTGCTAGCAGTGGTACAAGTAGCGGCAAAATTCCACCACGCTGTTTACCGAGTTGATGACGTATTTTCCGTACACTTCCCTACTTTACGTGTGCATGTTTTCTACTATCAAGTGTATGCGAACAACATTCGAATTGACCAATCTGCGCAGTATTTCCCTATCACAATGGACGTGTTTCTGTATACTTTTTCGCTCAGTGATAAATTTTCTCTTCAGAGTATTATAGACTACAGCGGATATAACATTTAGCTGTTTAGGTCTGGCTTTTTCTACAAGATCTTTGCGTTCATTTATTTATTTATGAAATCGCAAATATTTCCAATACATTATTATTTATTCTACCCTGTCATGTAGCCTAGATTTTTCCGTTTCTAATGATGTATGTATAATATTATTACATGTTAATTTATAAAGTCGCTAGGTTGAAAATATGATCTACATTACCGAACACATACGAGCCTGTTTCAAATTTTAATAACTAGGGCAAACAACTTTTAAATTCTTTTGGTTTGATTAAATTGATTAAATAAAATCCAAAATAAAGTGATTTTATAATATAGATCATTCGTGTTGTTTTTATCAGGATCATCATTTCAGATCGTGTTTCTGAATCTGGTATAAATTATTTTAAAATTTCTTGGTTTCTTTATTCTGTTTCTGGATGTTGTACTTGTTCGATTCTTAGGAAGTTAGCGAGGTCAATATAGCTATCAATCGGAAAGGTTTGGATATCAGACACGTCTAGAATTTATAAACTTTTAATTGTACATTTAAAAAATATTTTTAATGCAATTGTCTTGTAGTTTTACTGGAATTCGGATAAATTCCATTTGGTATGATGTGTTTTTCTATTTTGCTATTCCGGTTTGACGAAGTTTCTTGCTATGGGTTAGTGTTTAAATCGTTTAAATGTGACTTTCTCTACTTACGATAACTTAAAATGTGACTTTCTATACTTACGATAACTTAAAATGTGAATTTCTATACTTACAATAATTAAAATTTGATTTTCTATACTTACAATAACTTAAAATGTGACTTTCTATACTTATTATAATTTAAAGTAACTTGGTATTCTTATTATAAATTTTAATTGAATTTAAGTCTCTCAAAATGTCTGAACAAGACTTAATAAGTCGCTTAAATGTCACATACTAAGTATTGTAATTTCTGATTCTTTGGGTAATTAGGTTTTGAATTTGTGTATGTATAATAAGTTGCATAAAAAAATCCAGATTTGGTTATCTCGGAAATTGGTATCCTGGCCTGGTTACTTTCAATGAATATATAGCACCCCGTTTTAGAAAGTGATAGCACGCGGAATACTGGGATAACGCTAAATACAATCCTGCCCAGTATTTGCAGATAATTTAGGTAAATTTCGAAATTAACTAGATTATTTTACAATAACATAACAACGTCGTAGTTAAATTTCAAAATAGAGGCGTGATGTGTAAAATTGTCATTAAAGAAATATTTTATTACGCTTGCAGTTAAAAAAATTGTAATTAAGTTATTATTTCATAACAAATATCATAACAATTTTTTTATTACAATTTTTAAATATAATTCATTGTTTTAAAATTGTAATCACGTTAAATTGTGTTATCACAAATACGTGAGTTCAATCTACGAACTTCGTTTAAATATATTTATAATTCTTGATTATTCAGTATAGCGTATTGCAATTTCACTACTTATATTATACAGTGTATATACATATAAATTATAGTAATTGACATTGGATAGCAGCGGTTGCAACCCCTAAACATCCTATTTCTATTGGTGAAATTGCATAAATTTTTTATTATTCTTTGTAACTCAATTTGTTAATAAAATGTTTCCTTGTGTTTCAAATGATAAATATAACAAATCCATATATTTACATAAAAGCTGATGACAAATAGATATATAGGCTGATAAGAAATTGAAAAATACAATGAAATACAATGGATGAATTTACAGTAGGTTTTATATCTGCAGTTTTATAAAATCGCCGTCAAATCTTTAGAAGTAAAACACAGTAGAAGGATATATTTAGTTTGATTTATTATATATCTAATGATTGCATATATACAGTATTATATGTGTACTGGTATATATTAGATGTATATTATATTATATGAAATATAATGTATGGTATCATAATAATATAGCGGAATATACTAAAATAGTAATAAATCTTCATTGATCGCTATTTGAAAAATACTTTTATAAATCAACAGGTTCGTACACAGGGGTTTTTGAAAACTTACAAAGAACGTTAAAAAATACTATACCCTAAGTAAACTAGGTAATAGTATAACTATGTAGCACAATAATTAATTATTTCTTTTATGATTTTTTACTAGCTGACAATATTTCTGTTAAACTGTACAATTATTTTAAGCTTTTGACTTTAAATGCTTTTAAAATAATTAAAATAAATTAGTATAATGCTTGTTAGAGTGTCTTAATAAAATGTAATTAAAGAATAAATATAAATAATTAAAATAATGATAATATTACATTATCGTTTATTATCGTCAAATTATATTAATTTAAATTAGAGATATTTGCTAAAACTTAATTTATCACAATATTAAGTCTAAACATAATATTACATAATAACCTACAATGTTTACATAAGTTATGATTTCCAAATTTCCGAAGTCAGAGTTGTTTAAATCTGCCACAACCTTAACAACAACGGGAAATATTTCAAAATAGTAAACTTTTACCTTACGATTACATTTTTTATTTATTATTATCAATACTATTTGATATTTACAATCTGGAATTTGATGTGAACATTTACATTTTCATAGTATTACTTATAATACCATATTATCAATTTATATATCACTAAACATTTATTTCTCTATCCCAAACCCCAGATAACATTTATTTTTGCTTAATTTAAAACTTAGATATATATAAATATATTGTTTATTTTACATTTACAATGAAAATGGTTACTCCTGCAGTTATAGCATGCACAACGAAAGGTCATGAATATAAAAACGACTTATTTTACAGGAATAAATAGGATTTCATTCAAGATTTGTCATTTCTACTTACTATATAAATGAATTATCTATATATCATATAACTAATATATGATTTATTAATTCAAATTGAAAAGCTGGTGATTCTTGATTTAAATTTGTGAAAATAATCCTATATTCTCTCACTCATAGATTTCTGAATACACACCTGCTACATTTGTTAATGATGATAGTGAAGATGGGGGGAATTCCAAAGTCTTTACAAGACTAAGAGATTTTTAGAACTTGCTATTTTAATCACATGCAATAAAGCATAGGTTCATTAAATAATAATGTAATGTAGGCGCATTATTTTTTTTTATTATTAAATTAATTTGGTCCAAAATAATCACATTCATTAAAAAGTAAAACCAGAAAATAATATAAAACTAATTATAAGAAAAATTGAATTATTTTTATCAACGTATATTGTTTTTATGTGCATTGGTTATGTCAATGTTATACTAATCTGGTTATCTTATACAATGTTCCCATAGTGAATTCTGTTCAATGTATTATGAGTTTGTGGCATAAAAAAACAAGTTAAAGTACAGCAAATGTGACTTTGTTTGGCTGGATGGTTGCTATAAACAAAGCATATATCATAAGAATGAATTGAATTGGGCATGCTTCATAAACTACTAACTCACTTCACCAGAAATGGGCCCCTTGATCCATCTTTGAGTGTTTATTGAACAGATTCTGACACTAAATAAATAATTTAAAGTAAAATTGGAAATAGTCGTCAGAGGAGAATAGAGTAGAATCAAAGTTTATTAAAATAGAATAGAATGGAATTGGAGCTGTAATAATTTAAAAGAGTGAATTTGGAGTTAGTTATCTGAGTAGAATAGAGTGAAAACCAGAGTTCATATTTATATTAGAATTAAGTTAAATAATAATAATAATTATTAAAATTTGGTAAAATCTGAGTTATTGATTATTGATGACATTTCCTATATTTATTGCAACTATATTGAGGGAATATATGCTAGGTTGCAGGAAAGACCATGGTCCATTTAGTTTCTTAGATCAATGGGATGATCATATTTGAAAAATAAGATAATGATATAATTTAAGTGGTATAATAAATCTGAATAAATAGGTGTAGTAAGTGATAAATTTGTAATAAAATTAACATTTTTAAAATAATTATGGCAGCTGTCCAAATAACTAAAATTTTATAATTCTGGCACTTTTATAATATAATTTACTTAGAAACATAATTTTTTATAATATAATTGTAGTAATTGTAGTACATTTTATTTTTTAAGTGTTAATGTGTAAGTATACTATAAATATTTCCAGTAAGTAATTCCATTTGCCAGAATTATAAAATTGTAGTTATTTTGATAGCTGCCAAAAATATAACAACTGCATAAAATTAAATTAAAAAATATGTTTATTTGTATCAGATTTTTCAGAATCAACATTGGGTTTTATCACGGGTACTTTGTATCAGCATTAGTTTTTGAAGAATCAGCATTGTATTATTGAGAATAATTATTGGGTTTTTCTAAGGTACTTGGCATAGGCATCGGTTTTTTTAGGTGTCAGAATTGGGTTTTACTCAAGTTATTGGCATAGGTATTGGTTTTTGTTGAATTGGCATTAGTTTTTAACTTTAACAAAAAAACGTAATAAAAATTACAGTCATCAATAGGATTACTGCCAATTCTTAAGATTATACACATAAATTAGATAAAATTATGTATATATTGCATGCAAAAATGTTCAAAACACACTCAAACTTACAAAAATAAAACTGAAAAAACTCCCCATTCAGGAAATGATTTCATTGCTTTATTATTACTTGTTTAACCTTATGGTATATGAATTGGTTATAATTTACACTGACAGAGGTGTTTACCATTAAAAAAAAATAGAAAAAAATACTGATTTTGACCCCAAATTTCATAACTCTGTATTATAACTTCTAATTCAGTATTTTAATTATTTTTTAATAAATATATTAATAATATACATCTGTATGTTTTTTACTAGTCAATTTATAATCAGTTAAAGCATGTGTACTTATGATGTGATTTGAATTAAAGTACATACTTTAGTACTAATAATGAGACTAGTGCTAAATAATGGTTATTATATATTTCTACCTTAGTTATCCATCTAGTCCCCCATTACAATGCATGTAGGTGTGTATTGTATTAAATTTGAATATATTTTTTTACTCCAAATTACAGAAAATGTTTATCCAAATTCTGCTTTTTTGAATTTTGTGCTAAACACCTAGCTGTACTAATCTGATTCCATAAAACTGAAGCATATGCCAATTTTCTGAGGAAAACCCAATGTCATTACCAAGTACCTGAGAAAAAACCTGATGCAGATTCCAAATTATCTGATACCAATTCCACTAAAACTGATGTTGACGCCAAATACCTAAAATAATACCTAATGCCAATTCTTAATAATCCCATACTGATGCCAAGTGCTTGAGGTAAAACCTGATGCCAATTCCAAAAAATCTGATGCAAATTCGAATATCATTTGATATAAAATTATGATAAATACATATTTTAAATTTGTATTATCAGGCCTGGATCCGGATATTTGTTGAGATAGGAACAATGCAGTTGTTCATATAGGGCAATTATGGGGAAAGACTTTGCAGTCTATGGGGGTGTAATGGCCCCTGCCCCTCCTAGATTTGGGGCTGATTATGTAGTTATACTTCCAGCAGCTGACAAATTATCTACAATTTTATAATTCCAGTAAGTGAAATTGCTTACTAGAAATACTTATAGTATATATTTACAAATGTTACACAATGAAAATTAATTACAAAATTATAGAAAATAATGTTTTTTAGTAAATTATATTATTAAAGTTGTCCGAAAGTGTATATTTTTTGTTATTTTGACATCTGCCGGAAGTATAATAACTGCATTAAATAAATTAAACATATTGATTTATTGACATGGGAATCAGATTTTGTTACAATTAGCATCAGGTTTTATTTCAAGCACCTCGCATAGAATGATTCAGAATTCACATTATGCATCAGCATAGTATTTTGTAGAATTGGCATTAGATTATTTCGGAATCCACATTGAATATTGATCAGGTACTTTGCATAGGCATCAGTTTTTTGTCATTGGTTTTTTCTTAGGTAATTGGCGTAGCTATAAGTTGTGGAATCAGGATCTGCTGTTTAATTAAAACCATATTTGTTTATTCACATACGTAAAATCAGTAATATATTAATAAATATGGTACACAATTAATGCTTTTAATTAATAATAGTAATATATAATTAATTATTTATGAATTGATTAATAAAATAATGACATATTCAAGTATTCCAGTAAATAGATTATAACAAAATACATAAATAAAATATATTAAAAAAAAATTCTGAAATTTAATAATTATATGTAGTTTGTTCATTATATCTATTTATATATATTACATTATTATAAAACATTTAATTTATGTAATATGTAATATTATAACTTAAATTGTATATGATTATTTTTCTAATAAGTAAGCACTAAGTGCAAAGCCTATATATAGTCTATTTGTTTTAGACATGTTCTGACAAGTGTTAAAATAGTTTTTCTATATCCATCTATCTTTGTTTCGCCCATAACACCCAACAAAATCGTTAATGTAAGCATATATTATTTACAATTTATACTATTTACAGAAAATAAACATATTTTTCATCAATATATAAAGTATTCAAGCCGTTAATTCGATATGCATATAATTATTTAGGTCAGATTGCCTTTATTTTAACACGATGTACGTTCTGACTATCTACTCAGAAGTATTTCATTTTATGTATATAAAATCAACTGGAAAATAGAGCTTAACATATTTAATTAAGTTTAAAACTGAAACTACAGTATACCCTCAAATGATATTTGTATATATTACTATTTAATAGTGTGAAGTATTAATTTATTACATACTTAATATAACTTAATCATTATAATTATTTTTTAACTTATACTGGGTGACACATAAGTTTTTTTTTACCCAAATACAATATAAAATTACAACAAATTAATACATGTTATACTTAGCTAAGAATTGCATCCTAAATTGTCGCAGTTTCCCATCAGGAGATATTGGTTCAGACCACCAACTAGTAATCTCTACTAT
>JAUZND010007767.1:0-10206 GCA_034780555.1 Coelogynopora nodosa | reverse complement strand
ATGTTCCTATGTTGTTCCTATTTAAAAGCACCTCCTTTTACTGGAATTAAAGCCAATATATTATTATTATTATTATTATAAATATTGTCTACATGTGTATAGCCAGGAATCCATTTAAAGTTGTAATTTTATTCGTCCCGATGAGGGTTAACACAGAGCATATGATGAAAAGTTTGCATAATGTTACATATTATTAAATGCACAATAATAATTTACTTACACGTGTATAAGACGTAGTCACAAATGGGGGCATATTTTGTGACAAACCTGTATTAAATGTTACTTATTTAGTGAACTTTTCTACAAATTGATTTTTTATAATTAAAATAATTATTTATTTAAATTATGTAATAATTCATAATATTCATAGCATATTATTTAAAAATAAAGGTTTAACTATGTATATTACTATAAGTTGCAAATGATAAAAGTTACACAAACTAAAAAATTAATTATGTACAGTACAATAACAAAAAGTATATATGTTAGTTTAATGATAAGATAATGATAAGTTTATGATAGGTTAATTTAATTAATTTAATGATAAGTTTGTTTAAATTAAAAGTCATTAAAGGAATAATAGAATAATATATTTGTTTTGAAAATACATCATTTGCAATTAATAAAAGCTGAATTAATAACTATTTTCGGATAATTATAATGAAAAAATTAAATACAATATTTAAATATACGAGTATATATATAAATGAAATATTTATAAAATGAACAAAGTACAACTCTGTAATATAATAATTTCAAGCGAAGTAAGTTAATTTATATATAAAAATAGTATGAGGTTATTAAATTAGCCAAAATTTTAATTTTTACAGGTATATCAACATACAGACAAGTAATATTGTTTTATAGTCTGATTTTTTGGAGAAATTTATTTTAAATATATATTTTAATTAAGTGTCATCACTAATTTTAGTCTACCAATGTCATATAGATTTATATTATGTATACTGTTATATGTTTCATGATAATTTAATATATCGCTTTTTTATTATTTGTTCTAAATTATTCTTCTCTACAAGAAAACTTTATAAAATCAAATCAAATTGTTTTTTTTTACAAATTCGTAGATTCGC
Source organism: Coelogynopora nodosa (assembly GCA_034780555.1). Classification (NCBI taxonomy): domain Eukaryota; kingdom Metazoa; phylum Platyhelminthes; order Proseriata; family Coelogynoporidae; genus Coelogynopora; species Coelogynopora nodosa. Next base: position 9,115 of record JAUZND010007767.1, on the reverse strand, counting down.
AAATGATCTTTAACAAGCGCCAAGAGGTATGTCCTGCATGAATCACTATATATATATACAGAGGCAAAATTATGATTAAACCCGCTTGAATTACAAAATAATTACTGTTGAGCTTTTTAGTGGTGCAAAATTTCGCTCGTAATTTTACCTCCATGTCTTATAGGCAATCAGAGGTTTTATATTATAGCCAGACGAAGAAACTCCGGTAAAAAGCAGGGAAGAAACAGTCCACTAGCCCACGGCCATCTAGTCAATGCATTGAATTGAGTGAAAGCATTGTCAAGAGTGATGAAATGCCTCTATTTATTTAGCAAGTACAATGATGGGCTTCTCAAACATTGCTATATCATCAAATACCTAGAATCAGGTTTCGTTCACTCGGGATTTTGTTGGATTAAGGGGAAGTCACGTGTTTTGGCAATTGTCCATTGAAGGAAGAGCGGTCGTGATAATATGGCAAGTCAAAAATAATTACTGACTCGGGCTTGTTCCCGCTTGATCATGGCTGCTGTACATGTTCCCGCTTGTGGAGATCATGCTGCAGAATTAATTAATACCGTTTCGTAATAACATTTAAACTATGCTATACCTGTTCAATGAATAAATTTGTTACTTGTGTTTATAATTTGCAGCATGTGAGAATATTCTTATATATCTGATCTTTATATATTTTCAGCATATATTGTATATGTGTTTTTTTATTGTTCTGAATTAGTTTGAATTTTCAGAATTACATATTTTTATTGTTTGAATTTATCGTCTGCATTTGTTTAAATTATATCGGTCATTGTTTATAATATATATTAAAAAATTGTATAAAATATCATTTGACTATATAAAAAATATTGTTATAGTTGTTCATATAATTAATGTGAAACAAAAACAATACAGTTATGCAATTGAGTTGGAAAATGCAAATATGATAAATGTATTAATGAATTTTAACCATGTTTCAAATACAAATTTGTATGTTCTAGGCAGGTATGACTAAATTACACTTGCGGAACATATAGACTATAAAACATTAAAAAAATTGAAATTAAAACAGTTTAAAATGAATCAAACCGAAAACACAGATTTCAGATAATACTCTCTCGTATACAACCTTTTCTACACATTCATTCACAGATTAATCCACATATTTCTTGAAGACATGAAACTGTGAAATTCATGAAAACGTGAAGTAAAAGGATAAGTCTCGACGAATCCAAAATTAAGTTTTCTTTTAATTGTATATAATATCTGACCTACTTTCGGGGTAATGATTTACTTTCTGTTTTAGCCACACATTCATCCACACATTCAATTACTTTGGGAACAGAATATTCTACAGAGACAAACTTTGCGTCAAATCGTCATCTTCGATTTGTTCAGATATACATGTTGGCACCCAGTTTGTCTTTGTATAATATTTAATTTCCCAAAGTGAATATGATAATGTGTTTAGCTTAATGTGTGGCTAAATATGAAATTAGGTCAATATCCTCAAAAGAAATTCAAATGTGGACTATCGAAGATAATTTCATATTAAATTAGTCAAAAATTCCATTTTGACACCAATTTTGAGAACAGAATTCAGAACTGAATATACTCTGGAGTACATTCAGTTCTCAAAGTTAATCTGTAATTAATGTAGAAAAAAAGTTGTATATACTATGTCGATATAAGAACTTAGTAAATAATTAGTGCTTTTGTAAAAGTAAATAAATATATTTTATAAAACTATCATCACATATAAATAGTATACATCATTTCTATACATGGAAATATTATATCGTACCTCTATACATTTATGTGATTTAATTTTTTAAACAATTTTTTAACATCTTTTTAAAGCGACGTTATATTTGAATGGATGGTATAGTTTGTAACAAATGTTTAACAACAAGATTTATTTAAAATATAACTATATCCCGCATGATGTAGTTTTGTCCTAACTGCACAAATAACTTAAATATTCCTATATTAAAATAAATTTATATAATTATTACACTTATTATGTACAACAATATAAAAATCATGAATGAATATATAATAAAGATAGCTCACTGCTGTTAACAATTTTTAAAGAAAATTTTCGTTGGCAGTTCTGCATAATATTGTCGCGTTAGATACCGGAAATTGGACGAAGTTAACGCTTGATTTCTGGAAGAACAATTTATTATATGTGTAAATTAGTTTATGTATATGCTTTTCGAACATAATAAATACATATATATGCATTTTTTACCTTGAGACAATTCTCATAAATAACTCTTTTTGTGTAAATTAATTATTTGATTTTGCAAATAAAAAATGCAAAAATTATATGGCATATACAATATATATATATTATATATTGTACAAAAATATAAATATAGGAATATGCATGTTTCTTATATGTTACAAATTTTAATATTATTATATACAAAACAGAAAAACACATTCATATTACTTTATGTATTAAAATAAAAATTTAGTTAAAATAAATACATATAACTTTAATATACATATTCTCTATTTACATTCTATTTAAAATAAATGTATAAACTATTATGTAAAAAATCACAAACAAATTTTTAAAATCTAATAAAATTTAGTTAAGTTGAGTTAAAATAATTATAACAAAAAATTTTTTAATGAGAATTCTGTTACATATTTCTTCAAACATTTATAATGATAACTTCGCCAATCCAAAAATTGAAATTCAAATTTTAGTTACAAATAATGTATGTTTCATTGATGTCTTTAACCTGTGGTATTTCCTTTACAGACAAAGATGTTATTCATATACATTATTATACTTAGTAAAATAGTGCATTCCGCAACATATTACCTGACAAAGTTAATCTGACAAAATTAAACATCACAAGTATAACTCCATAATATATTAAGCCTGTGTTTGGCCTCGACATTTTACTCAATTTGTCCTAATTTAACCTTTGTCAGGTAATTTGACCTAATAATAAGTAAATATTTGTTGCGGAATCCATAGATGACATAATAATTTCAACAATATATATCTATATTTGATAAATACGCTACGGAATTTGCTATTGTACTAATTATAATAATAAATATGAATAACATCTTTTTTTTAAAGAAAATACCGCAGGATAAAGACATAAATTAATCATATATTATTTTTATTATAGATAGCGGAATGCTCAGTAATAAAATTTTAATGAAAGTTTTTGTTTATAATTATCCAGCTATTTCAACTATTACGAAGTAAATATATAACTATACCTATACGTACTACTGAAGAGATCCAATATAAGATCAAAAGGGCTCTAATACTTGGAGAAGTCAAATTAATCATTACAAATATAACTTTAAAATCTAATAAATTTTATAATGCACAACTTACTTAATTTCAGTATATATAAAATTGATATAAAATTATAAAAATGCAAAATAATTGCCAATATAGAAAGAGCTGCACTTATGTCGCGTATGCTATGTCTACTGAATTTAATGAATTTAAAAAATTATATTACTAACACTTGTGTAAAAACTTTGTTAGATCTATATATTAAGGAAAAAATACGTTTTATCGTATAAACATAATAGAACGTTTAATTCAAATTCTCGTTTTACATATTATACATGTGTATGTTAATTGGACTGTTACGAACCCATTTTTTTCTCTCCAGTAATCGTCCAAAAAACGTATAATATTTTATTTCTGGACAATCCTACTGAATATGTGACCATCGAATGAATATATGAATGATATTCATACATATTTATTTAATTAAAAATATGTATTTATGGTAAATATATTTAAACAATTAAAAATTAATTTGTTTTATCTTTTTTTAACAACAACATTTTTTTTCTCTGAAAATGTTATCTGCCGTTTCCTTCGAGTCTCTTTCTCTCTCACACAAGCTATATAGAAGAAGTATTACCTCTTTATAGCATATGTTTCATCTAATATTTATCCATCATAATCGATTTAATTGATTTAAAATCATAATGTTAGTTATTTTATGTAAATTTAAATTCCACTGAAACTACTCGACATTAAGTTAAATTTAGAAAAAGTTAAATTATCAAATTAGTGAGACACAAAGCTATAAAAAAACTCAAATATATTAATAGTTTATTAATAGATTAATAGATTAATAATTTTTTAATACAATGAAAGATTAATTCGCAATCTATTATCGTTGTTAATATGTAAATATATTAAAAACATTGAATGTTATGGTTACGTGTTGTGTTACGTTGTATGTGTAATAGGAATATATTTATATAATAACCACTCCATCTGCTCATATTACGTATAATTGTATAAATTTTGAAAACGAGATAATAACCCCTGCAATTATTTAATGATACGTATGAATAAATTATTATCAATATATTTTTTAAATTATAAACGTTAATATTTAAATGTTTAAATATTTATATACGCGAGCATTTTGTTCAAACAAATTTGCATCACAGTTATAATTTTATCACGTGTAATCAAATTGATATAGAATTCCATGTTTTGGAGACATGTGTTTCCGCTAATCCAGGTAGAAAAATCTCTGATGTTATAGCCTTAAAAAGAATGTCCGCATGAAAGAAATTGAAAAGATGAAACGCATTTTTGAATTGCAATTAATTGGTTAGTTCCTCGGTAGCCATAATTTATTGTGGATTATAGCAACATAAATAAATAATAAAATGATTGCGTGATTCGTGAAATAAATATAGGTTTTAATGTAAACATTGCCTCTAGATCACAAACACACACACATACATATGCATATGGTCTATATATATATATAAATATTATATGTAAACGCTTATTTATATTTATATTTAAATTATTAATTGTTTATGTAATTGTTCTTTAGATAATGATTTATTAGATGTACAAAGTAATTGTAAAATTATTCCTACGCTTCCTAATTAATGGGAATATATTTTTTATTAAAAGCTTGTTAAATGGAATATTTATTGAAATAAATTCAAGTTCTGAACAAAATAAACAAAAACAATATACATTTTTGCAGTATATATCTAATTAATAAAGCAAACCAAATCAAAACAATATTTAAATCTCCATATTCTCTAAACCTACAAATAGATAGTGGACACGAAACACATGAAGAGTCCATAGGTTAAAAATGATGAAAAATGAGTAAAAAAACAAAACCTGTCTCATTTTTCGCTAAACGTTCAGACTTTTAAATTATCTTTTGTTTTTATTTTTTTATAATGTTTTTCTTCGGTAATCCTTATATTATTAGTGTACTTTAATAAAATAACATTTGATACACTTATTGGAAGTTCTAAAAACAATAGTTCTGCACATTTCTCCCTGCCAAGCACTATTGATAAGAGCATTATCTTTGACTATCAATTATTTATCTACTTTTTCTAAAATTTTAAGAATTAAAAAAACCGAATATCTTACTCGGTGAAAGAAATAATGTTTTGAAATCAAATTCAAATATGGCCATACCAAATTGATTAAAAAATGCTGACTGTTAATTGTCTTGAGGAATTTAAAATATGGGCGACTGTATAAAATCATAGTAAACATAAAATCAATTAATTTAGCAAAAACTGAGCAAACTATTATATATATATATATAACAACGTGCAGCTATAAGAAATATAATTTACCTGTCAAGTGTAATTTTAAACATTCTATTTCTTATTATTTATTTTCTTAAAACTTTTTAATTTCAGTCATATGTTATATTTTATTGAAGTTTTAAAAGTAATTAAACGTATTGATACATACAATTTGAATATAATAATTAGATTGTTCAATAAATCGATTAGCATATTTTATATATCATATATAACGTTTATAGTTCTGAATGTATGTAATGTTATTTTGTACAGCTGTGAATTTTACTTTTTCGATATATAATTTATTTCACTGAAAAACATGTAATATTTCAATCAATACTAAGATACATATACATATGAATTGCAGTTCCCTCTTATAGTATATTACATTATTTTCCAGGACGTAATCTTATTTACTTAAATAAAGTAAATTAGCACCTCATAACAAAAAAATGCCTCCGCCTTCATTTCACAATTAACGTGTTGAAGTTCTCTTTAAATGTAAATTGTCTACTTTGCCAATTCTTATGACTCATAACAACTAAGAGAGTGATGGTCTAATTAATAAAAGAAAGTCTAATAATAATTTCATTCTGCACATCAAGGAGACAAAAGAGATACCCCTGAGATTCGCGTTTTGATGTAATCTCTCTCCGGTAACAGTTTTTTTTTTAATAGTAATATTCTCACTTTCTGTGTCATAACTGTAATTGCGTTGGATATATTATACTGTTGAGTATAATATATATGAGAGTTGTTTTTTTATAATGTAATCTAATATCGTGCATCAAACTTATTAGCATAAGAAATTCTTTAGTTAATTACTATTTAGATTATACGGAAAGAGACATAAATTACATAATCCTACACTATATGTCTATTATAAATGAAAATAACATTTGATTAAATTATAAATTTGAGGAGAAATAATTATACATGGAAAAGTTAGATATGAAGCATTATCAATATATGGATGTACTAAATTCTGACTGCTCGTATCTAAGTTTTATAATTGTTTTGAACAGAAATAGCACTTTATAAGAATATTTTACATGTTAATTTATAAGTGAATTTATGTAAAAATTGCATTATTATATAATATAAAATAATATTTATAAATTCCATATCATAATCACTTTAAACCGTATTAACCATACAAAGAGAGAAGAGAGAACCACAATCCTGATCCAACGAAACTTTCAAACTCCTCTCAAACTTTTAATAGTATATCATTTTAAAGTTTTAAGTACTTTGATAGACATTTTCGCAAAATAAACATTTATGGGTTTTACAATATTAAGTATTTGGCAAGTTGGTCTATTTCCTATCATACAGAAGTTATTTGTTGTTACTCATTTTTGTACTTTACTTATATGGAAATGAAAATGATTAAATTGACGGTACGAATCAAGTCAAACACGAGAAGCATTGGTCTATATTGATACACACATATATATACATCGATAAATAATTATAGATAAATTCTTGTTAATGTAAAAAGCAGACATTCTTCCACTGAAAAGAAAGAGTTAAGTACCAAATCATATTTTTCTTTAAGTAGGTATAATTACCAATATATAGAATAAACTTGTTTAAATGAAGTAGTGTAAAGGGAGTGAGTGACTAATATGTATATTTGTAATATATTTGACTTCATATTTATAATAAACTCGTATAGTCGTGTATAATCAAGTTTACATATTTTTAAAAAATGCATGAACAAGCGCATTAATTGCAGTACTTTTTTACATTTTGACTTCATTTTAATGTCTAAATAAGAGCAAAATTTAAACATTTTGTAGATGACTTTAGGCCTATAAAATTACGAGAAGGAGTAAGATTAAGAACCAGTTTGAGTGAATTTCCATAAGAACTTGTCAAAAACCCATCAAGGGAAAAGTTCAGAAATATGACTGGCGTGATCAAGTTTGATTTAATCTAAAACTGCTGTGCTTTAGAGGATAAATGTCACAGAATATCTAAGTTGTGTTAATTCCTAAATATGCGACAGGTATATATGTATGTACAATATATAGATTGCAACCGGAGAACGAAAGCTATCCAGTCCACCATTCTTCAAGAGTACTAGTCACTTGAATTTATTGACATATCTGTATATCCATTTTCTCTAATTCATTTTCTTTTATACCTAATATATATCTAATCTATAAAAATGACAGCTCTCTAGATTTTTTATTCCATATTTCATAAGATTCAACATATCAATGTCGAGTTTGTGGTAATAAAAAATGTTAATATTAACAACGACATTTTTATAAAATTATTGTAAATTATATAAAAATCATAAGGAATATATTTATTTAATTAATATATATCATTTTTACGGTAATATTTGATAAAAGTAGAAAAATATTAACTAAATTCTAAAATTTAAATTCACATTGTGTTTAACTATAGTATTTCTGAAAAAGTACCCTCCATTATCCAACATAATAATCTTAAAATATTTATAATAAACAAACAGAATGATGATTAAATGTTAATATATTTTTATTTAATCTTATTGATTTTATAATTTATAATATAATAATATAATTTATAATTTATAATTTATAAGAACATTAAATAATATTGACCATGCAGTTAGGAAATACAATAATATTGATAAATTAAGTCAGGTTTGCGTCGATTATCAGTACAAAATTATTTTCAATTAGCAGATTGTTTATATCAAATCTATTGTACATGTATATTATTACAAATTTTGATTAATTTACATGGAATATAAATATTTAATATACTGATATATTTAATATCTGAGGCATATTCAGCATAGCTTTTTTTGTAAATGGAGAATAAGTTAAATTCTTTGTTCATTTTATTATTTAGACCTACATTACATACTTTTTTTAAATACTTTTAAGAAAGAGACAAAAATTGAGATTATATCAATATCTGAATAAAAATGGTGTCATAATTTGTAAAACGTTGATCACTCCTATAGGAAATAATCCACTAAGGAACTTTGACAAAATTCCCTTATCGTATAATTCAGACTAATTTTTTTAGAAAAGTTCTGTTAAATAGACGATATTTAAATTAAAATTAAAAAATATTTATGTATCTAATAATCCAAACAGTTTTAATTCTCACTCAAATTTAGGCTGGCTTATTGAAAATCACAATTTTAAAAAATAAGTCAAATAAATTTTTAATTTTCTAAATTGTATGGATTTCACATGGATTATTTTGATTTTATTTAATCAATATTTTTTAAGTAATATTCCTAAATTAATTAATGTTGCATTCATTGCAATATTTAAAAGTAATATTTATATACATTTATATATTTATTTATTGTTTGAACTGTGTGTAATGCTAATATATAAAATTAAATTGAATTGAAATAAAAATAAGATCAATTTTTTACAGTCAAATATTTTCAGAAATAATGTACTGCATTAATAGAATTGATTGGAACCATCAGTCAAAATCAGCTTACCAGATAGAAAGAAAATAAATAAATAATAAATAATAAAATATAAATCAAAAGAAAGGGTAACTATATAACAAAGAAAACCGACAAAAAAGATAC
>JAUZND010007766.1:0-10206 GCA_034780555.1 Coelogynopora nodosa | reverse complement strand
CCTCTATCCCACTTCTTATCTGGAAAAGAATAAATAGAGAAGCTTTCACATCTAAAATTCATTCTGCTCCAAGCTCTTGCTGTGAACGGTCGTATTTGTGCTCATTGGTTTACAATTATAAATTTACTGCTACCTTACCACTACTTTATTTACTGATACTTTGCCACAACTTTATTTACTACTAATTTGCTGCGGTTACTACTACTACTACTACTAATACATTTGGAATTAATTCAATTTATGACTTTATCTATCATTCGTGATTCGTGATTTATTTATTTAATGATGACTTCCTTATTTTAAAATATTTTCGATATGTCAAACACTAAGGAAGACAGTTAAGAGGAGGAGGAAAATAGTGATATATCAGACAAGGAGGAAGAGGAGATGAGCGGAAAAAAGCATCAGGAGGATGAAATTCTACCACGGTGCAGACTGGCACTACAATCCAACACCACCAACGCTACCGCCTATTCTAATTATCCATTCCGTCTCCGCTTCATTATACGGATACTACTCTTATTCAGTTTGAGCAAAATCTTTTGTTTTTAACTCAACTCACTCTGAACCCTACGATGATGTTATCGATCCTCCTCCTGACATAAGCAACGCGGAATCCGGACCAGATGTCATTGATCAATTGTGAGCCTCTCTCTATCCTGATGGGATTGATCCTCCCATCGAAAAATTGCAGGATGTATTGTAATCAATAACAATACCAATGAAATTGTCTGAAACGCCAAATATATATATCGATATTACTTCTAATACTGACGATTTAGATACATCTGTCGCAACAGGTGATATTGTTAACGATGACCAAATACCGTGCATTTCTTGGCAAATAACGTCTATAAACATATTTAAATCTGGACAATGTAGTTTACATTTTAATTCTCTTGAAATGATGAACATGCATAGAAACGACTGTTATCGCGATGGACTTCATATTATTCCGGAGGAAGTGAGCAACTGCATTTGCAGAAGAGTGCCACAACGCAGTCGACGCTGCAGGACGCAATATGTACGATTCATTCCGGATGATTATGATATACAACTTATAGATTTTTTGAGCTGTTCTCCTCCTAGAGGTCAGAACAGCTTAGCTGGATTCATACGGCGAAGTTGACACAGTTGAAAAATTCATTATTTTCCCTTGACGCTACTGCTCTCACTCTGGATTGTATTTCTCACATTATCAGCGGACTGCTCGCAAAAGTGGAACATTTGGTTTACAATTGGACAATATTGGGTGTTCATTATTTTGACATGCGTTTAACCAAACTACTCAGCGCCTGATTATCGATGTAAAGCAGATAATTCTACACTTCTAAGTCGACTAAATAATAAACAGGCTGTTCTCAACTTTAAAAAGACAGAAGATCAATACTTCAAGTATTCTGTTCTCGCCTGTCTACATTCCCACGAATTTAAGATGAATCATCTCATCTAATCTATATAGACATCAAAAGTACAATATTCACGAAACGAAGTACAATTGGACAGGAATAGTGTCACCTGTTAATGTTCGAGATTTCATCACCTTTGAACGTCATAATCCTGGCATCTTTCAATTTGCTCGAGTGGGATGAGGACAATGAAAGTCACCCGGAAAGGGTGCTCAGAGCTGCAGGCAAATCATCGTCAGAATCACATGGAAAGGGGATCAATATAGTGGCACTTTAAGATTCGGCTCATTACCTGCCTATAGTAAATTTAAACCTTTTACCCGGATGTCAAAAGAGAAAGGTCAATTCCCTCAAGGCTCATGCAAACAAATTTGGCGAACGATGTCTCCAACCATTTAAAACCAAAAAACTGCTTGATGATCATTGCGATCTGTGTTTCTCAGAGCAGGTAATCACATTTCCCTGGCAGAAAAACACAGATGGGGTTCACTATTTTGGGATTATGTCAAAGACTGCCATATGTTGTGTATGCGGATATCCAGTGCACATTAAACAAGAACACTGTTAGAGATGTTGAACATAAGCCGACTGCTTTTGGAATGGTGCTCGTACCTCACCATAAACTTAAAGCTGCTCGAGTAAATCTCGGCCACAGACACTTTGTTTGGTGATAACTGCATAATTGATACTATGCAAGTGCTCGAACAACGGGGCAGAGACGTCTATCAGTGGAACAAGGATAAATCTTTTCAAAAAGTTGTCTGGACTAGTGAGGGAGGAAAACAGAGACAAAACAGAGCCACTCGGTGTTATACAATATGTGATTAAGAGTTTAGAAACACCAAAAGTTTTAAAGTGGCGGTGCATGACCATCTTACCGATCTATACGGAGGCATCCTTTCAAAATTGCAACACCAAAATGCGACTCGAACGAGCTGTTCTGCCAATATTCTTCCATCATTTTGAAAATTTTGATTCGCACATTGTCTGCTAGGCAGCTCTAGGAAAGAAGAAGCAATAGGAGCTGGGTGTTATTCCGCTTTCAAAAGAAAATTATATGGCTTTAACTGGTACATTTATTGTAGAAAAATCAACAATTTGGACAAGAAAGAGGGCAAGATGAAGGAGGTTACCATTCGCATGAAACTCCAGTTCAAAGATAGTGTCCATTTGTGTTTATGTGTGACTCCTTAGATAATCTCGCTAGAAATCTTGCTCCAACTGACCTCAAACAAAGCCGTCGAACAATTTGCGCCTTCTGCTCCAGATTCTCTGATAACAGCGAAAGGTGTGTTCCCTTATACTGTACATATTTTTCTTCGTTAGAGAAAATGACGGAACCCACTCTACCGCCACGGGAAGTCATATTGGTGATCTCAAGAAACAACAGTGTTCAGAGGAGGATTCTGCGAGAGCTCAAGAGGCCTGTTGTGAATTGAAGTGCCAGCATTTCAGTGACTATATGCTGTCGTATCTGAAAACGGATGGCCACCAATTTACATCGGAATGGCGGTCCTGGAACTCTCAAAGCTTATAATGTATTATCTTCGATATGAAAGTCTCATGAAGTACTCAAATAAACGTGGCGTCAAATTCGAGATACTAGCGGGGGATACTGACTCTTTTTTTCTAAGCGTATCCAACATCAATGTTGACCAAGTTGTATTTCCTCAAATGTTGTAAGACGAACTGTTAGACTCTTCGAATTTTCCTAAAGAACACTCCTGCTACTCAAGTCAGAATACTGCAGTATTTAGCTGTGAAAGACGAGTGCGCAGGCAATCTTTAAAAGCAATAGATCTTCTTTCATCCTAAAGCCTATAGCCTCTTATCGAAAAATGGGTCACAACATAAAAGAGCAAAAGGTGTTCAAATGTCCGTCGTCTAAAATGTGCCCACACGATTCCTACATGAAGGCGTATGAAGATCAAATTGAAGTGAATACCGGCCAGACTAGATTTACATCCCATAATCATAATATCATGACTCTTCAATTTAACAAGCGCAGTTTGTCATTCTTTGAGGATAAGAAGGGCGTGTATTAGTCTGAATTGCAGCTTTCCATATGGCAACCACCAATTATCCGACTTTTTTCCAGAATACTCTCCTCAAAAACATCGACACACAATTGCACCTCAATTACCATCATCAATTAAAACATAATTAGTGACTTATACATTTTTTATATTTTCATTTAATTTTAATAGTAAATCACAGACTTTCATCCTTTAGTACATACCTGATGAGATTATAGTAAGATCGAAATAGGATAAAAGTCTATAAACAAACGAAACTCTGATTGATTGTACATATTATAAATATGTATAACTATAAAGTGACTCGACTGCTTCTTGATACATCAAGTGAAGACTCAAGTGAAGACTCAAGTGATCAAACCAAAATTCCCTATCAAAAGTTAACCAATCATCCTAGTATTAAACATAAACTGAAGGATACATTAAAGTAAATGATTATTATATTATATAGAAGAACTCCACATGATAAAAGAGGAACACGTAAAGAGGATATATCTTATATTATTCAAGAAATTGCATTTCTTTACCGAATGAAGTATCTTTGGAGTGAAAGTTCATTTTTGCGCGCGATTTAAAACAGAAACTACTATGGTTGTCTTTTTCACGTTGCTAATGCTACGCTGGATCCACTTGTAAAAAAATGGATTGAATAATCAATATAGTGAAAATATAGTCAATATATACAATTCTGTCAATATAGTGACATTATATAATCATGGATGGACGTTTTAAAATGGGAAGTGCAATGTCAGTTGTTGGTCCTTCACAATGTGGCAAGACGGTGTTTGTTACGAATCCATTGAAAGTGCATCGCTACCTATTCACGACACCTATTACACACATTCACTGTTATTGTAATAATTTACAACCAAATGTTTTCAAACAACTGAAGTCGGAAATTTCTGGAGTTGAAATAAGCATACATCAAAGGTTGCTTGACAATTTCAACAAAATGAGTGAATCGATGTCTTTTCAAGTGTTGACTAATTTATTTACAAGAATTGTTTATCATCGCAACTGTATCCTCATTATTTCCGTCAGATTTCGTCCAGTTTTACCAAGACATCAATTCCAAAAGCAATTTCACTGCTTACATTTCTATAGTCTATTTCTACATTAATTTATATAATCTCAGAATGGAGAGAATATTTATGCTGGACATACTATCGCTGGTTAGAACTTTTATGATTTACTTCGATATTCTACCAATGATACGCAGGCAAATGTATCTGTTCCTGTTGGATAGAGTGAATTTAAGGCTATTTAAAAAAAAATTAATGTTGTCAAGACAACACTAAGTAATGCAACTTCAAAGGAACATGAAATCGTCTCTAAAAAATGACGTCAAAGTATTTCTCCTCCTAATACTCCACCACCACCTCGTCAATGATTGATCACTCTACCTGGAAATTATCTTTCTAGAGCTATATCAGGTAAAGTCAAATGGAATAAAGGGTTGGGTGCATTTTACATTGTGTATTGAAATTTGATTCATAGAAAGTGACACATTGTCTCCTCTATTGCAGATAATAATCGATAAGTTGAGATGTTTCTGAGAATGCCATCAATTGATAAATGAAATGTAAATTAAATTTTATATACACAGTGATGCTATTAAACGTATAATGCAAAATTTTCTCTGTTGTTATTGTTCACCAGAAACCGACGAAGTTGATGCTGTAAACCCCGAAGTCTCGATTCCTGCTGCCAAAAAACAAACACTATCAGCGAAAAACCTGAAACAACTAGAACGCCTTTATTACGACTCACAGTTGACAGACTCTTACGGAAGCGTCAAAGCACTGACCGTTGCATCAAATCTTCACAAGAACCAAGTGAGACAATGTTTACAGAGTCAATTCACATACACCCTACACAGACGAGCCTTGAAAAAATTCATGAGAAGGATATATGATACGAGTGATGGACATGCAACGTCAAGCTGATCTAGAAGAGATGCAACCTAATGCTGGAGAGCATGAATTTCAAGCATAAATTCTAACTATCGCCAGACACTGAAAACTGATTAATTCATGTTGGAAGCAAAGGGGGACGATGATGAATCAAAGGATGGAGATATACTGGTATTCAACGAACAATTCTCATCTATTCTTGGATTTACAAAGAAGCATATTGCGTTACATAGAGGTGAGAAAATTATACTCGAGGCTAAATATCCTCCAAGCTATCGACGCAGTATCTATACAATCTATGTATACTGCAATTTATGTAAAAACATGAATGTTGGAAACCAACGAGTACTTCTTCTACGAAATGTGGTCTTCAATACTGCATCATATGGATCTAGAATTTCAATTATGTACACAAAACCTATCTATGTAAAATTGAATTCTATATTTATCAACTCAATTGATGTAAAGCGCCGAGATGATATGTGTGATCTAATTCGTTTTGCAGAAGGAAATACTTCGATTAATCTTCACTGTCGACGTCAAAGCTTATAAATATATTTGCTAATTGTTGCTCACAACTATACAATTCACTGAGCTATGGCTCCATCAAAATATGGATATGGATGCCCATATATGTTGGCAAAAAACGACTTCAAATTGGATTCGAGAGGAATATATTCAGGTCACAAGAGACGATAAGTTGGAGGTAGCATATTTGGATTTCTAAAACATATGCTTGTGCCACTGGCTAAGCGTCGTTTTGCTAAGGCTAAACCTAATCGAAAAACACTTCGAAAGAAAGTTGGAAAGCAGGTAACCAATATTATCCTTCATGCTGTGCTCCCAAGCACAACATCCAGCAACTCTTCGGAAGCAGTCTAAAGCAGGACTTAACGAACTTAGTGAAGACTACATTTGTCAAAAAATTGTTACCATCAGGAAGGATCAGGTCGTCGTAAGCGTAAATCTACTCATATAGAACATAAGACTACAACGAAACAACGCAAGACTGCAGCTAAAAAGCCTATAAACAAAACGATGAAGAAAAAAAGCAGATCAACATTTCTCGCGATATATTTACTAAGTATTATGTCAACTGACAATACTGCTACTGAAAATTATTGTTCAACTTTAAAAAGATCCTCAATGATAATACAGCCACCGAAAGAATTGAACTACCTTGGTGAGAAAGAAAAGCTTATAAACAAAGCGAAAAAACTACCAAATCAGCTTGAGTTAGATTTATAGAAGAACAACATCGAAAATTGCTGTCTACACGTTCAATAAAAAACGATGATGTCCAGTAGTTATATCGCCATAAGTAAAAGTGAAGTCGATTTGTTTTCCCCTCGACTGAGGCTACTACCTCGATGTACACCCGCTTAAAAATGTGACGACAAACACTGTACCGATTGAGTTTTCTATTTCTGGATCAGCTAATAAATATATTGATCTCAACGATACAGGTCTATTCATTCGCTGCGAAATACAACAAGCTAACACTCCAATTGTATCGGCTGATGACATCTATCCTGTTAACAACTGTATGCACAGTCTATTCGCTAATGTATAACTAAAGATTGGTGACAAGCAAGTGGATGGAGGACTTCACATGTATCCCTATAGCGCCTATCTCAATAATCGTCTACTGTTTGGTGAGAATGCGAAAAAGGGTCATTTTGCTTCCAAAATAAATTTCACTACCAACACAGCTTTTGCTAAACGACTTGGATACTTTAAAAATACTGAAAATACAGCTGAAGTCTACGAACCGGTTTGTTTGGATATACTTACACAAGCAAATATATATGCTGATTTAAACCGATATTCGACTCCGATTGGACCGCAGTAAACCAGAGTTCTATCTTTAACGACTTACGGACAGGAATGTCAAAACAGGAAGAATTATATTGAAGAAGCATTTCTCTACGTTCGTCGTATTAAAATGGATTCTGGGGTGCTAAGCCTGAACGATTCGGCGTTGAAACTTTTGAGTTGTTTCGGCGTTAATTGTTTAAAAAAATATTTATGGTTATTATAGCTATATGTATAATATGCTGTAATAGGAACTAGCAATAAAACTTACAAATTCAATGTAATCTATTCAGAAATGGTAGGAAACAATGACTCTGCACAGTGACCCATAATAACAACTTTTCCAGTATGAAAAAGATTTACACGGAGTCAACTCCACAATTTTAATTGAATTGCAGGAAATTGTTCCGATTCGTACAATAAACCGAGTTGAAATTTATATAATATTTATTATATATATAAAATTCAAGTTGAAGCACACAGTTGATGATTGATGAGAAACAATGGAGTTGGAAATGTTCAAAATATGTAATATATCCTCACAGATTGTTGCAGAGGTGTCCGACACCATAGTTCGCAATTTTCCGCCTTTGAAAAATAAAGTGGTTGAATTCTTGAGTCATCACCGAACCATTTGCGGACGTCAGTTATAAATTTTAATATCAAGTAAAAGTCTATAAATATAGTCAAGTGTCATTTCTTTCAGTTGTTGAGGTTCTCCGGCAAATATTCGGTTTACTGCACGTTCTTCGGTCTTCTTACTTCGGTCTGTCTGATGATTGTGATTGAGATGATTTCCATTTTGTATACTGCCACCTTTTATAAACTAGTCAATAATAAAAGTTTTTGTTTAAGTGTTGTTGATTGATTTTTATTTTTATCTAAAATGTTATCGGATGGTCTACAACAGAAACTCATTACTGATACAAGTATTATTTACTTGTCTAAGAGATGTAGCTAGCTGTTTAAATTATTAAAAAATCTGACTATAATACTGATTCAACTATCAAGCATCCTATAAAGCGAATGTCCTTTTATGAAGATGTACATGCTATTTTTGTTAATGGTGATGGCCACTTTATATCACAGAGGCAATGGACTTGAAAATTAAACTAAATAAAGTTATGTATAAACTTTTCTTTGATTTACTCAATCTAGAAGTTGAATGTGATAATTTTAACAAAGTACTGTGCGAAATATTGCCAAACGACTAATACTATGCTACTTGTATTTATACCCTGATTTTGTTTTGAGTATACTATATCTCATGGATATGTTCTGTTAAATACACGATTTTGCAATATATTTTGACTTCTTAATAGTTTCTATAAAATTAATCCTTAGTTTTAAATATAAAAAGACAAGTACGTAGTTAAATAAAATTGGTTTATTAATAACGATGTGTTATATTCATTTATATTAAAGGCAAGTTCAACACATGTATACATAAATACTTGAACAGATTTGCCACCACTAGCTCCTTTCTTAGCGAGAGTACTGTAGACAATTAATTAGCGTTTCCAATTATAACATGTTTCAAACTGTTTGTCACGTCCGCAGCATCCATCAAAATTTTAAACATCTAGATAGTAATGTTATAAAACAAGTCCAGAGAGCGATTGTAAATACGACCGTTCGCTTTAAGAGCAGGAAGCAGAATGACTTTTTAACTGCGAAAGCTTCTCTATTTATAGTTTTCCTGATAACAAAATAGGGGGAAGGGTGTCCAAAGGTCAAGCATCATTGTAAAAGTTCAAGTGATGCGGTCGAATCCGCTCTTCCTATACTACTTTGATACTTTTTCATTATTTTCGTTTTTTACTTTTTCCAGTGGGACTCTCCTAATCAATTCATTTTGCATATTGTGTTTGCCTACTTATTGATTTGGTAAGTATAAATTAATTACTCAATTGATTTCCCACTTGTTTCTAGTCCGTTACTGATTTCATATTTTTGGGTCATAATAATAGGTATATGATATATTTAATACAATTTTATGCAATTATGTCTAATTTTCAGTAATTGTTTTACTGTATAAAAGATATTTTACTTAATTATAATTCTATTATAAATTGAAAATGTGTACATATGTATGCAATTATAATATTTTCCATTAACTTCTCTTTATCAAAATAATAATTATTATTTATATTTCTATTGAAAATATATTTTTATTAAATGTTTAACCTCCCTTATATTTATTTAAATGTGTTTATTTGGAAACTTCACAAACAATTATAATTAAATTTTCTTGATGTTATAAATAAATTAAAACTAAGTCGCTGGTTATATGTGTTATATATTTTGTTTGTGGTATTATATTTATATGTATAACAGTCTCCTTTCGAAGGATCAGTGAGACCTCTATTTTAATTTTTTTTCACTCCATTTCTAATTTATATGCTCAATAACTGCAAAAACATCTACTTAATATCAGAGGCTGTTTATAACTTTTCAAATGTAAACAGTAGTTTGAATCTATTTTTCTAAAATTAAAAAAAATGCGATTATGTTTAATTCATGTAATTTATTATTCTATATAGTATGTATATAAACAAACAACTTCTAAATAAATGGTCATGCACATATATTTTGTATTAAACTTTACTGTTTTATCATATTTTGTTTTGACAAACTGCGACTTTCTATTTAAGAATTTTGCAAACTTTTAGGCCGCAACG
This sequence comes from Coelogynopora nodosa, assembly GCA_034780555.1. Classification (NCBI taxonomy): domain Eukaryota; kingdom Metazoa; phylum Platyhelminthes; order Proseriata; family Coelogynoporidae; genus Coelogynopora; species Coelogynopora nodosa. Next base: position 352 of record JAUZND010007766.1, on the reverse strand, counting down.
CCGTAACTGGGTTAAATAGGGTGAAGCGTTTTCTTGCAGAATTCGTGAGTAATTTTTCGCATTTATTTGTTAACATTACTGAGTATGTTTCTATAGTATAAATTTATATCAAAATAAAGGTTTTTTTTCATAGTATTGTTTTCTTCTTATTCCTTTATAATATTGTACTAATTACTTGTGTATATTTAAAAATGATCAAAAAACAAAACCGATCTCAAGAAAATCCTCGCCAACAAGAATAACAGAACCGCCCCGCCTCCTCCAACCACGAAACCAGCGTACTTCCACTTCCCATATATCAACGAAAACATTGATCTTAGAATACGCAAGATTTTTAAATCATACAACCTCC
>JAUZND010007764.1:0-30578 GCA_034780555.1 Coelogynopora nodosa | reverse complement strand
TTATTCATACATTTATCTCTTTTCTTTTTCAGTTTTGGTTTACTTCCAAAAATCGAATGCATTATGTACCAAAAAAGATACCAAAATATCTGAATTAAAAAAGTCGGGGGAAAGTCAAGGAATTTGATCTTTGAAAAAGCATGGCAATCCTGCCAGGCACACAACATACAATTTATTGACAATTAAATAATCTTATTAGCATAAAATGATATATTAATAGATTGTTTATGAATTTTTCATATTTTACAGTGAAAAACTGAAAGAAATGAGATAACCAATTTTATATTACATTCAAAATATATAGGTATATTTTTAAATTAGGTAGTTAATTACTAAATATTGTACCCAAAATAATCTGGTTCTCACAATCTTAAGGTCACCATAGGGTATATAATAAAAAATTATATATACATATACATTATAAAAAAAGATATGATAAAAAATATATATATAAATGTCATATGTGACATTTTCATTACAATTTTATATTGAAAAATCCTAAAAGCACCTATTCAATAGTATTATAATTACCTATATGCAAGTGGCACAAAAACACTATTTTTTATTACACATTTAGAGTCATGACTTTTTTTAGTGAGCCAATTAGAAAAATAAAAACATTTGAAATCAGCATATAATCCATCTGAAGTGCTTACTAATGTTTATTATTTTTATAACAAAAGTTTCATTTATTTTACATTTCAATAACAAATATTACTATTAGTATAATAATCATATAATTTCCACAATGTAGATTTTTTGAGATTGCATTTGCATGTTTTACATTTGCTGTATTTTATTAAATTCTACATTGTTTATGTTAAAGAACCCTATTATATATAATAATATACATATTATTAGACTAGTTTTATCATGTTGCAAATATTGTAATGTATTAAACTTTTATGACTGATTCTGCTGCTGATTTTAGATGGATGATTTCATTGTTTACTTTTATTATATTTAACATGGCTATAATACTTTTAAGTTATAGCTATGTGGTACCAGAAATGGTGATTCCATCACATGATTCCATCACACAGAGATATACCATACAGAAATGAAATACAAATATAAAATGTATTTTTTATAGAAGAGTATAGGTCACAAGCAGAGAATATTAAATATTTAAAAAAATTAATCTCCTATCTCTACACTAGAACAACTTTGTAGCATTGTGACGGAATCACTTTTTAAATGGTCATTCCGTACAATTAGCATAATTTAATGAATAATATATTTTTGTGGGAAGTAAGTATCATACTGCCTATATATAAACCCAAACATTATACCTGGACTGTTTAATGTGTGCAAATAACTGGTTTTATAGTAAATAAAGTGAATTAATATTTCATAAAAATATTAATAATTGTCATTTTTAATGAGTCTCAACATCAAAGAGGAAAATTTATATGTTCGACCAACTGTATATCAATAACATTTTGTTTTCTGATGATTCAAACATATTACATTACATATAAGTGCATGGCATATTATAGGTCACACTTTATTTTTTTTCCTTTGGGGTTGACAGGTTGACATTATTGTGAAATCACCCTTTGATATGCATATCGGGTGGAAACCCACAGTTAGTTGCCCATCAGTTATGACAGTGTTGGCAGGTCAAGCATGGTGTTCAAGGTTCACTCACAACTGTGAAGAGAAGACTCTGAAGTGCCGAATAGTCATTAAGAAGCCTCTGCTGACTGCTAGACATCATGAGAGATGTCTCCAATTGGCTTGGGAACATCAGGACTGGGCTGTGGAACAGTGGAGAAGGTGCTACTTTTTGGATGAGTTCGCCATCCATTTGGTAGCTTCCCAGCAGCATCATTATGTCAGGTGGTACTGCTCTCCAATGTCAGCATATTCAACCAACAGTGCATAGGTCTAGTGGAAAGTTGCAAGTCATCACCAACATGATTGGGTTGATGCCAGGTCGAATGGCTCAAGTGATAGCAGCTAGAGGTGGTTCCATCCACTAAAAGCGTTTTAACACACTTTCCCCTAAATTCCCCACTTTTTTCTGAGAATGCAATAATGGCCCTTGTCAGTGCCCCCACTCATTGATTGATCACTAAAACACATATGTAGCATTAATAATATTATTCCTTTATATTACTAATAATAAATTATTAAAATAAAAAATACAAATATATTACAATAATACGTTTTTTTAGGTGGGTGGCATTAGAAGTGGCTAGGGCTGAATATATATAAACATAATTTATATGTGATACATGACAAATATTATTATTATATTTATCATTGTTCCATCCATGTTAAATATTAAAAAAAAAAATATATTATATTTATCAGGTTATTATATTTTCCGGTTGCCAGATTGCTAACCACTTATAACCAATTAATCTATATAAAATGTTCTGATAAAAAAAACTTACAGCAAAAATAATATTCAATTTAAAATTATACATTTTAATGTTATATTTTTTATTTGATTATAAAATGCATTTTTAAGAAAAGTTATAGAATACATTCATATTTATAATAGGATAAATAATACTAATAGACATAGTAAACAAACATACCTTAACAGATCCAGGAAGGGTTCGCTAGAATGAACCCATGAACCCACTTTCCCTCTAGCCTTCTCAAAATTTATAGCTATCTTATGAAAAGATAATATATTCTAATAATACTTAAATTTTTATGTACTGCCTATTAATATATTTGTGTAAGGTAGGGTTTATAATACTACAATTATATATTTTATGCCTAAAAAATATATTGTATGGTTTCATACTATAATTTTGTATACAACCCTAGTTTTATTCTGTATGTGCCCCTAATTATATTATATTTATTTTATGTTCAATCCCATTTTATTAATAATAATAAGTATATTTAAATTTTTCTTAGACTTTGGCTTACATAAGTTATTAAAATAATATATAGTAATTTTTTGTAAATGTTTTCTCTTATAAACATTTTCTGCTATATATATATCAGACTTGTCTATCAGATTTTAAGATATACATATTCATAATAATAAAATAAATCATATCTAATATTTTTTATTAAAAAATTAATATAAAATAAGCTCTTAATTATATTTGTATTATAAGTTTACTAAAAAAATAAACATATGCTAAAAAATCATATATATATTAAAGTTTATAGGCTATATATATAATTTGTGTATATCTACAAATGATTAATTATTTTATTTAACTTCTATATAAAAATGTTTATTGTTGTTTATTAATTTAATCCTATATTTATAAATCCTACAAAATATTTCAAAATAATTTACTATTATTTAACATAAATTAGCATATCTTACATTAAATACCTTTCTATAATAATTTGTTAGTTAATATTATATAATTTTTAAATAAAAATATTTTTTTATATTTTTATGTTATATAATGATTCAATTATATAATAAATTAAATTATTATATTAAAATTAAATATAACAGCAGTAGGCACTTCAGTGAGGTGGTATCTAGATCTGTAATTTTAAGAATTTCACAATTTTTTATACATCTATATAATTAGAATTACTTTTTATATAATATCAAAGTAAACATAATTATATAATAATTAAAAATTATTTAAATTAGTACCAAACATACTGGTACCACTGCATACTTACACCATTTAACCCTTTGTACGGTTTGTATGGAGGGAGGAGGGGTATGGCAAATTATTTTTCAAAAATTTGAATTATACAAATAATGTATGACCTTGATTTTTTCACATAGTGGCTATAATAATTTTATCTAACATAAAAAATATAACAGATATAATCTTTAATATTTTTACATACCTGAAAAATGGTGCTATTATTTAACTTTAAGGTTTTTATACTTGCTGATGGTATTAGGAGCTAAAATGTGCAACATTAATAGAAAAAATTAATTTATCATAAATTATATACATGTAACTTGAATAATGAAATATGTATTAAAATAGACATCAATTTTAAATAATACTGAAATAGCATTTATACACATTATAGTTTATTTATATAAGTGTATAATTTTAAAAATATACCAAAAAAGTATAGATTTTATTATCTGAAATCAGATGCAAAAAGAATCCAGTGAATTGGTTGCATTGATCAAAAGTTAATGTATATGTAGGTCAATATATAGCATATATGGTTATTTTATTATCATTTTTTAACTGGAGTTTATGATGTAATCAGGTAATAAAAATGATACTAATCAATTAATTTTTTTGAATAAAAAAATAGCTTGATAAGTCTTTAGAAGGTATCTGTATACCAAATTTCATCTTAATTGGATGATAGGAAGTATGTTTTTCTAGTTTACCTTCTATGTAGCAAACTCTACAAAATATGTTCAGCTACAAAGGGTTAAGGGTTCACAGACTGTCTTTTGCCTGCAGAAAAAACAGAAATAGAAGCAGAACAAATTATACTAGGGCAATAAATAATTGAAGAATAGTAATAATTATTTGTTATTTTATATCACTGAAATTTAAAAATAAATTAATGAAAATTGCATATAATTATTGATTTTTTTATTTGATTTTTAATTATCGAAATTATCTTTAAACTATTAGATGTTGAAAGACCATATTCCATGGGCATGCTAGATACCCATCTAGGATGCTGGGTTGACTTATATGAGCATTCTAGATGCCCATGTAAGTCAAATTATTTTGGATGCTGTTAGCAAGTAGAACCAGTCCATACTTTTCATGGCATCCATTGGTTAGTACTCTATACATTATAATTATTAATATATTGCACTATAATAAATGAATAAATTATATTAAAATATTACAATTATCTTATGGTTAAAGATATTGATTAAAATTATAGTTTGTTAAACATGAATAAAAAAATAAATTATATATGAAACACATAAAATAATATTGACTATTTTAACAATGCTATGTACATAAATTATACATATATTTTTAATATAATTTATTTTTGTAAATTATTCTTATACAACAGTTTTTGTGTTACTTAGACAATTAATATTCATTAAATAAATATATATTAATTATTGTATTTTACAAATAATAAATAAATAATTTCTTATTATGTCTATACAAATAAGAAGGTAAGATTTCATATGTAGTTGCTTTTTGGCATAACTGACATATATAATTTTAACCACTTTTTATGACATGAATTTTCTTTTTCAACACTTTAATATAAATAATGCATTTTCAGAAAAGTATCTAAGATGACATAAATTAGTTATGCAAAACAGCAATGATATTTCATAAAATTGTACCATTCTTACATATATAAAAATATTATATGAAACAATCTATTTATTATGATTAAATTTACAATGATACATATATATATATTTGATGTATATTTATTGTACAAGTAAAAAAAATGATATAAAATATACATTATTTATACATAGCATTGTTAAATAAGTCAATATCATTCTATTGAGGTTTAAACAATAATTTTAATTAATATTCTTTAACCATAAAATAATTGTATTATAATGTATATACTAAATATTAACAAATCAAATGTCAAGGATACCAAGAAAAGTAGAGATCAGTTCTGCTTACTACCAGCATCTGGCATCCAAAATAATTTAACTTACATGGGCATTTAAGTTGACCCAGCATCCAGGATGGCCATCCCATATGCTCAACAGTATACTATGTTTTAGATTCAATTATTTGCAGAGTGAAAGTAGAAGAACAAAGTTTTATATTTAACACATTTTGTTTCATATTATTTCACAATAGTAATACAAAGTAATTCAAAACATCATAGAAAGTAAATAAACTGAAAACATAGATAGTATTTGCATAGAAATAAAAATTATAATAGCCATATAAAATGTATGTAAAATATATTAGCATATTTTACATTAATAGAGATTATACAGTGCTGGTGCAGCCTGCATTATTTTTACCTAGCATTATTTTTATATATTCCAGCATTATTATTCTACCACCCTGTATTATTTTATTTGCTATTGATTTTCAGAAAATTTCATGTGTTTTATTGAATGTGGTCCAGGACTGGTAAGACCCACTAAACTATCAGATGTGTAATTATGGATACCTACATGTCATTTATTTTATAATTATGTTTACATTATACAATTTCCTTATTACACTGAACTTTTAATGTATTTGGATTGTAAATATTTAAATAATTTCATTGAACAAACAGATCACAGTCGAGAACATGTCAAAGTCACACAATCAATTTAATTTTAAAATGACCTTCTGACTAAATAATTTTCCATTTTAGGTGAGTGCTAGTCGAAGTATGGAATTTAGGTCATGCTTCATGATGTTGTCATCAATCAGTTTGCACATGAATCAGCAGTGAAATTCGACCCAATCATAACAAAATCCAACATCTCCATATGTATATGTAATGTATATGTCCTTCACCATCATTATAGTATACCTAATCACCACCACCATCCTCATCAAATACCACAGAATAACTCACATCAACTATGTCAGCATCTATGGTGTCCTAACAATATTGGCCAATTGCAAAATTAACAAGGTTACATTTGCTTCTACTAGACACATGAAAAACCCTTCCTGGCTATCTCTGATACAGATCAGCCATCTTATCCTCGCAGTTAAAGTTCTTTGGCTGAATACCATACCCACTGGATCTCTAACTTCACGGACCATATCAATCCCAAATTGGTTATTAGATACTGGGTTGACCGCCTGAGCGACATACCAGGACCATCAGTAACACATTTCTAAGAAGGAAGTCAACAAACAGCTGCAACAAAATATTATATGGTTCCCAGTTATTGAAAAATTATGGAAAAATCTTTTAATTCAGTCAGCAATCACGAAGAAATGTTTATGGGTTTTTGTAAAAAAATTATATCTCTCTTAGCTGCATTCTTGGTTTTAATTTCATAAAATTTTCGGCACTCTGCCAAAAGCATTGTATACTATGTAGACAATTGCATATAATTTAGTTACATATTTTGTGATGTGTGTTGGAAATTGATTTTTACATATTACAACATATTTATATATATGAATACATATAAACAAATAATCAACCAATTACAAATGTATATTGGGAAAAAAATTCATGAACATGTTGACAGTGTGGAACCTTTGCTGGCAACCAAACATTTACAGAAATAATTCGCCAACTCACATACATGTACGCATTTTTGGTAAACTCAACTAAATTGCCTGTGTAAGTGGGGCTTAATAGCCAACAATAGAAATTGGACTGTAGTAAGGAATATAATGAATTTTGTAACTTAAGCAACTGTGCGATTACAATAATGAACAATAGTGTGACGGGGGTATTGTCAAACAATATTGTTATCCATCTACTACCAAACATTTAAAATGATATGATGAGTTCTGATTCTAACTAAGATACATATACTAACTAATGATATTATTTCTGTATTATTCTGTTTACACTTCATAAAATTTATTAATCCATAGAGTATGTAGTGTTTTAATATTTAGTTTAATTGTTAATGTTTTAAATAGATACATCTTCCATAATTCCTCCATGTGTTTTATATTCAACTCTGATAACAATCAAACTATACTATCTAAAAGATACCTTATACATACTATCTCTGACCTGCGATTTTTTAAATAATGTTGTAATATTTTCTTTATATAGCTAGGGCTGCTTCAATACTGTAAATAATTGTATGTCTGCAGGAGTAATACAATTTTCTTATAATTATTTTGTTACATTTAATTACATATTAAATATGAGTTATATAATTAGTACCAAATGTATGTTTAAATGTGTTTAAATAAAGAAATTTCACATTGCTATGTGAATATGTTGTAACAATTCTGTATATATTTAATTTTTTGATTATTATAATATATATAAAAACTTAATCATACCATATTTGCAACTTTTGTTCTTCTTAAAAACCCGATAGTGAATAAATATTACATAGTACATATTAATAAAGTAATGTACTCATATATAACAAATAAAACATGCTCATTGAAATTTTTAAATTGTATTTAATTAATTTTATGAACATAGCAATTCCACTATTTCAAGAAGATTGAAATAATTTAAATTGCTATTCAATACTTTAATTTAATTGGTGAAATTTTTGGCATGTTGGGATTTATTTGTTTGCATTATAAAAGCAATTTTTAATTTTATTTATACAATTTTAGAGTTAAAGATTAAATTTAGTATCACACATATTTCTTTCATTTAATAATGTATAACAACAATATAAATATATTGAATTTAAATAAATTACAAACGGTTTTATAAGTCTTCTTTGGCATAATATACCTGCATTTCTTATGGAAAATGAGTATCACTTTTATTGGATTGTGGTAAAAATATTAATATGTTCTGGCCAGTTTTAGAATGATAAGTAGTATATATTTTTAATGTATAGCTTTTAAATTTAAGCAAATTTTTAGATCCAAAGGTGGGGAAGCGGGGTGCAGATGAAACATCAAACACAATGTTGTTAGGTTCTTGAACTGTTGGAATTATATGTTACAAACATTCATTAAAAAATCACAGTACAAATATCATGATTTGGAAATTACTGTAATAATAAAATAAATAGAAATACTAAAAGTTATCGTGTTATGCCAATTGTCACCAAAAGCTACCTATTAATTAATTTTTTCCACTTTAATTTTTACTAAATATTATAATTCATAATGGTTAATTTTTTAAATTTCTACATATAGCATGCAATTACATACGGCGTAATTATAATTATGTTTAATCTCACTGACTGACATTTGGATTAAACACGTCTTATCCTAGATTCCTGGACTTCCATTAGTGTTTGCTGCTATCGCCCTCTTCATCTATCAAACTCTGGATGCTCTCGATGGCAAGCAGGCACGAAGAACTGGGACCAACTCACCCCTGGGAGAGCTATTTGACCATGGCTGTGATTCGATTTCAACCAGTGAGTCTAAACTGCAAAATTATGCTGCTTTAGAGAGTATTTGACTTCTTTTTTTTTGTATTTGGTTTTAACAGTGAGGCAATTTGCTTTTTATACATTGCAGCAGCTAAATGTTTCTTAATCGTTCCTTGGTATTTTCTTAAATAATTTGATCTTCTAGACTAAACTGAATTTCTGCTTGTTCGTCTTATATTTTGCTATTGAAATTACTTTTTTTAAATTACACCAACAATAAATGTTTAACTACACTTAAGATGTGCAATATCATTTATAGCCTATATTTGCCAATTTAGTAACGATTAATGCTACATTATGCTATTTCTTAACATACGTTAATTTCCGGTTTAATAAGTGTTATGGTTAAATATTTGCATTAATTTAATGCACATAAACATAGTTATTTTTTAAATATATAGTTCGCACTTCAAATAAGATTTCTTATATCAGTTTGAAAATCATTCAAAATAATATATTTTCACGTACAGTAATACTACTTACTAATTAAATTGTATATTTCTATATAATATGCGGTCTATATTTCTATATATACTATGGTCACCCTGTGAACAATAATATAGTATTTACTTCAAATGAGTAAATGCCTAGTAACAGATGTAGTCTACTTACATATTATATTTATCAACTATCATCTGTTAATTTTAATACCGGCAGGTGTTTACTTTTAAACTCTCTTTAAATATAGGTATTGATCATATTGTAGTGGTGGTGAACTTTTACATTCCGTGACAGGGTATTACGTGTTTAACATCGTTTTCTAGTATGTACAATAATACAAATAGCTGCTATACCTATAACAATAATTGTGTATGTAACCCATTATGAGTTTCTAAGCTCTATAATTAGAGGTAATTCAGTAAACCATATAAATATAATGAATTCATGTTATTGATTACTTTCCTTATTACATAGTATTTGCAATATATGGTTATGATATATCGTAGACTCAACATGTAGTTCAAATCGATTGTAAGCCAACTGATGCCATGTTCCAATCTGCTCCATAGTATTATTTACTAACGGATAGTAAAGTCATCTGAAAAACTGTGAGATATAAGATGGCTTTGGTGTAAACGGTATGGTTTTCATGGTTCGTCTTAAACTATAGACATTTTCCAGTTATAGTCGAATTCTATTTTTCGGACAGGCTTAAAGTTAGAATTGGCTATATATTCAAAAAGGAAGCATATCAAGTAAGAGTATATAGTTCTATACTGTATTGCTGGGGACACAGTCTTTCACATATATGTTGACAATGCATTTTCTTGCATCATAAAATAAATTAGTTTTTAATATGAAATCTACTATTTAAAGCTTTGCATAGTAAGTACATTTGCCGTATGTTATACATTTTCATATATCTTTGTTAAAAAAATTGTAGATAGTGAATTTATTTAATCTACTTCATCCTGCGTCTAGGCAACCTAAAAAATACGGGGATTTCTCTTTATCAGAAAAGTACAAGTAAAACTTCGGACAAGTGGATACCTTGTAATTTCTACCGAAATTTTCTGTATGTAAAATAGTTGATAATGCATATGGTTTCCAAAAGGAAAGGCATAATACACCAACATTTTATTGGATTAATGAACCTACTGCAAACAGTTTTTTGCCCTGATTTTTTTACATTGAACAATTGTTTTATCTTTTAATAAAATTGTTAAGAACAAATATATTATAACATTTTGTTGTAATATTTAACATTTTATATGGTTGACGGAAACATTTAACATTAAAATTTAGTGTAATTTAAATAGAATTTTTCTACTTAATTTTTTTCGTGCTTGTTTTTTCGAAATTGTTTTATGTAAAGGTATTTCACTGTTAGTTTATATATTATACATATGATATAAAAAAATGTAGAAAAAACTAAATTGACTTCTTTCTTGCATAATTCGGTAAGCCATAGCACTTTCTCCTATGTATATTAAAATTTCAATTTATGTAACTACTTATCAATTATGATTATTTATATTATGTTGATCTTTTAAAATGTATAAATTAGTTAATCTTTAAAAATATTTGTTGTATTTATTATTTGTCACCTAAATAAATCATTTAATTATTATAAATCACCTAAAGAAAGATTTGTTAGATTAAATGCCTGGAAATAATGCGGGAATTGAAATCAAAACATAGCCGGAAATATCTATTTTTCCTCAGTGTTTTTAGACAACGTGTGTTACTTTCATGATTTCTTGACGTATTATTTTATTAATAATAATGTCATGTGAATCATTTCACTTTATTTATATTTGCATGAATAAAACCTAGTTTTACAATTGCTGTGCATTTTATAAAGCACTTTTTGAAATATCGTATTTTGTTAATATCGTAGATTGACAAGAATTCATGAGGCTATACGGCCCAACATGAATCCAGCCAACACCGCTATTGGTTAACAATTGTAAAGATCTTGCAAAGCCATTGAATTGTAGTGGGCCGACAGTACTCTATTGTTTATCGGGTTAGAGATTCCTGATTCTTGTTCATATTGACCATGCACTTCTCTTGTTTCCATGGCAACTGTCCAGTCTTCGTGATATTGGGTGTGTCCGCTGCAGTCGGTCTGGGCAGTCATCTGGACCAGTTCTTCTTCCAAATCATGGTGACTATCAACTGTTACTACATGGCCCATTGGCAGTGCTACGTCACCGGTACTATCCAGTTTGGAACGTGAGTTATTGTGTATATTATATACAGTACATATGTATTAATTTTACGACGGACTCAGGGCTCGAAATTAACTTTTAAAGTCACCCGCCCACCGGGCCATTACTTGAAAATTTCCACCCACCCGCCTTTAGTTACTATAGGATAGAATAGGTAGAAGTTATTGTTCACCCGCCCAAGACAAAATGTACCCGCCCCGCTCATTAATTTCGAGCTCTGTTGACTTTGAGGGAATCAACATACTTAATTCCGAAATTATATGTTTATGCACGTAAAATAAGTTGTGATTTTTGCAGATGTATATTTGCAGATGTTGCGTAAAATAATGCCTCTTATGATTTAATTTAACCTGGATATTTTCAAGTAGTACAGAAAACATTATCTGTCGCATAATTATATCCAATTTTACATCATAATGGCCTCCCATAGTTTAATAAATCTTTCGAAGAATTTACGTATATGTTTGACGTCAATAGTTATCTTTCTTAAAGCTAAGAAATTGTTTGATTTCTATTACCATTAAAATTGTAGTCGTATAGTATTTATCGCATATAAAAACGGCATTCCGTATTTGTATGCGTGTCTTATAATCAAATCCTTTTTCATTCTGCATCGTTTTGAGATATATATTTATTTAATTTTGATAATATTTTGTCGCAGCGGTACTTTTACAATTTAATGAACTAAATTTCAATAAATACAGCTTGAGGTCAGTCATATCTATGCTTGTTCATTGAATCCAAATAAATACTTTGCGGAATCATATTTGCAATCTCTCTTTTCGTATATATCTGAAAAAAGTATTGCCTTTATAATTTATGTATAATAAAGCACAGCATTTTTTAAATAATCCATACATTTCTCGTATTAAAATATGTCATGTACCAAAGTAGGCCTATATAATATATAATACATATTACTTCAGTGATAACTCATTATACATAAAAATATTAGTTTAATTTTAAATTATTTTGCATAGCGGCGTATAATATAGAACTGCAAATATTATATGTACCCTTCCCACAAACCGGCCACCAAAATTATGAAAATTCGACTCTTCTTACTGATCATTCTGTTTACTTATTGGTTACTAGGGCCTATTATAGTTACATGCTGCTCTGTATAGAACGTGTGTATATAATATATATGTGTATCGCTTGTATGTAGGTCCAATCGCAAGTGATTTTTGATCGTAGTTTCGTTTCCATTCCATCTTTCAGACTGGACGTGACTGAGGCTCAAACCTGCGTGATCATCATCTACCTTATCTCCGCTATTTTTGGGGTCGGGTTCTGGTCCATTGAGGTGAGTGCTGCATCATAATACGTCATCATAATTAATAGCTTTGGCCAACAAGAGTAGAGAAATATCTCGGAATGAGCTCAGTGGTAGACATTGTATTTGTTGTTATATTTATATATTTGCATTAATATGATGTATTCTTTTGTTATGCTGTTCCACGTGGTAAATTTAATGTTATAAATGGAATGAAACCTACGAATATGATAATTTAGATTATTTTATTAATGTAATAGAAGTTAACGTGTATAAAATAGCCCGTATTTCATTTTCTGGAATAAAGGTTGTCCTTAAATAATTATAAAATTTTCTGACCCGTAGTATGGGATAAACCACATTTGTGTGTTTATTGTTGGAAACGATTTTTCTTTCCTCTCGAAAATAAAATTAATAAAACTCTTTTTTGAGGCTGCTTGTCCACAATATACTGTAACTAGTTTTGGTCATATAACTGGTATACCCGCCATTGTACATTTTAGGGTTAAATTATACTGTGCCTGCAGTTGAAAATGTAGAACTCTTTTAAAACTGCACTTTTTGGTTTTATATATATTATGCAGGATTGCCGGACGTCCGGGTTTGGTGAATTTTAGATAAGTTTTTTGGAAAATGCGATGGAATATTGAGGTGATGCCCACCTCCTACCCCCTGACCTTCATAAACGATTTTCAAAAGTAACAAATGATTTTTTTAAATGATAAGTAAAACAATCTACTATTTAATAAGTCACATTTTTAATGTATTTATATCCATTATTAACTTTAAAATACAAAAATTGTCGTCACTTTGCGAGGTTTTTTAGACTACGCTTTTATGGACACCCATAGATAGTATTGGACACCGCCCGGATTTGAAATCTTAGAGGTCTGGCGACACTGAATATGTTGATGTCTTATGATTAGCTTATTTTGTAGCTGTAACTTTCACGTTCAGAGTTTGTTGGTAGCAGGTGATCCTTAAAAGTATTTAATAATTTACAAAATTTAGTAAATGTCTTTAAATAGTCTTTAAAAAAATTGAAACATTACTTTTTTTTAGAAAGGTTTTTAATTGTAATGTGTATGTAAATATGATTTTTTAATATTTAGTTGTATGTATGATTTAGTTAAAAAATATTTAGTCATGACTTTTTTTTAAACATTTTCTCATTAACATTTTTTCTTTATTAGTTCAGTTTAGTCTCAGTTCAATTTCATGTAAATAAACCACACTATAAATACTTTTGAAAACTACTTTTTTTCTTTCAATATATCAACTCTATCCGTAAATTTTAACATTAAGTAGGGTCTTTAACAAAATTCAAGGATCTTTAAATTTTGAGGCATTGGTGGAGTGGGAACCCTGCACGTTTTTAAATTGGTTAATATGAGTTTGTTATTCTTTATTTAATTAATAGAGAAAGTGTATATATTGATTTTTAACCACACTATTTTTGTTGTTCAAATAGGTAAAGCTGATGATTATCAAGAATTAGGCATGTAATAAAATTATATACCATTACATGCCCGGCAATTCCTACATATTCGTCCTTAAATTCCAGCATAAATATTTATGTATAATGTGTGAATATCTATATTATTTTCTCGACAAAAATATGTAGATTTGTATGGACAGTTTTTTGCTCATCAAATGTATTCATTTTCGCCCAAACATGTTGTAGATATTTGCGTGCACTAAAAATTAATGTAGAATATTTTATAGTCAGTAACATTTTATATGAACAAGTTTTACTTCTTTATAGTTAAAAATACATCACTGAACGGATTCTTTAAAAATGAAACAAATTAATTGTTTTCATCTTTACATCATATTTTCAGGTAGAAATGTCTCGTTTCTTATTTTTTTGTTTCTTTCAGCTTGTAGATTTAGTTTAAGTTTAGCCGTTGTTTAACTAAAATAGTTTCCCATATCCTACATGTATATACAAATCCATTTATGCAATATCAAGAAATGCTACTGCATAACGTATTCCGTAATGACTCTCCAATCTATTTGAGTTTTGTAGATAGTTACCAGAATTTTGTTTTCTTTTATTTACTGGCAAATTTTGTTAATTACAGTTTTTATTCGAGGTAAATTTTATTCCATATGTAATTATTTCGAGTTTAGTAGGCATAGTTTGTCATTAAATTGTATAATTTGTATATACAATTAAATATTATATACATCTAACGTTTACAATTCTAAGACGTTTACCTTTACCATAAAATGATATTCATGTTAGTTTATCTTTATCACAAAGCTGTGTGTTAGCTTTGCCTTAATTTGATATTTACATTTTAGTTTTTATAATGAATTCAATTGAACCTATATTTCTGTTAAAACAATTTATATGTATTTATAGTTATTACAGATAAGCAACATATTATGTTCTCGTCTTTGCTTTGACTACATTACTTGCAGTTACCTACCCTTATTAAATTGTATTGAAATCGTGCATGAAATGCTATTTTGGGTTATTCGATTAATTTATAATAATAATATATATATATTATACATACGTAAGTACTATAATATGTTATAATTGTTTTCTGTCTTAATATGCTGTGATATTTATTTGTTAATATTATTTAATATGCACGCTTTACTTTATTTAATCACTCTTGGTGTGATACTAGAAATTATAAATTGCAATAATGTTTATCTATTTCTTTCTCTTTTACTAAATTTTTATTTTCTAAAAAAATACTTTATTTCAAATACTAATTTTGTTACATAGCCCATACTTGGTCGTATTTGTAACTAGTTATTAATGACGACAATTACTGTTTTTAACTGTTTCGGTCACAATTGTGGCTTGCAAATTATTTTAGTTCTCTTTCAGTTAAATCGACTGCCGTGATTTTCGGGGGGCGGGGTTCTTGTAGAATTAATTTAATTATCGCATTATAGTAGGAACATCCATAGTGTACTGCAGATAGCTGAAGAAAAACTGTGACACATAATGTGATACTATGGATCTAGTGTGTTTCATTGTTAATTGAGGTCATCTGATAGAATAAAAGGTCATTGACAAACCCATAAAGTATCATTTAATTTCATTATCATCAAAATTTGGCATGACCTCACAAAACCAATTATATTTTCGTTGCTAATTTAAACGTATTTTGTCACTTGGCTAAACTATATCTGAACCACATATTTCAATCGATTAATGTAGATTAAAAAGATAATGTCGTGTTACTTCATATTCGCCTTTATTCTTGAATTGATATAACGAATTATATAGGCCACCTATCATTTTCTAATAAGTTTAACGTGAATAGCACCTATAAGTCGGCTGCCTTAATCCGGTTTAAAAATGCAGGCCGTACTAATGTACGTTATTTGACACATTTCAATTCCAAATTAATGTTATATCTTCTAAAGGAGAATTATATCACAATTTGAACCAACCAGTTGTTTAAAGTAGATACCAATGTATATTGTTAAGGCACATGCCCACCGAACGCGAAACTGAAATTGAAATTATTCAACTTTTTATGCGACGCCGCGCGACGAAATCTATATTTCAATACCAACACTATAATAACTTATAAAACATCATTCATACACACGTTCCTGCGCATACAGGAAAGAGTGAGAGAGGACACCTCAGTGACAGTCGTGAACAAACAATAGCTACCTGCTTATTCATCTCCCCATGAAAATCCGCTCCAATAAAGCATTTTTTGTATGTGGCGATTAAATTATACTCATTTCATTTAGACGTGACACCGGTCTGAAGTGGTTAAACAGATATAGTGCGTGGTCTGTTCATACATAAGATAGACATATCTCTATAGAGCCATAAAAGCACATGGTATTTCGTCACATCGAGCTTAGTAAGTACTAAAATAAATTATTTTCACCGCGTTTCGTCGCGTCGCGCTTGGTGGGAACATGCCTTTCTTTAGGCATACTATTACTTACGTATAACTTTTAAACCCCCACATACGAGGCAAATTCCGACTGGCGACTAGTTGACCGAATAAGTTTCCCCGTGTTTGGGGTTTTAGAAACAACCTCCTAAGTTGCTCGAAGTATTTGGCAAGTAGAAAAACATGACTGACAAGTTATTATATGTGACGTGACCCTATTATTAGTCAAAATGCAAATGAAGCTATATTCCTTATTTATATATATATAAGTGTATATTATAGTATATAAACATTATGAATTAATTTTTTAGTGGATATTCAACTCTTGTTTTGTGTATTTATAAAATAGCGACATGTTATTCAGTATAGTTAGTCAATTTGGACACATTATACTTCTTATGTTCAGAAATCCATTCATTTAAGGTAATAATATAACGTTTGTCACTTTTTCAGTTCTCTATTATAAATGTGCAGAATACATTTTTGTGATCTCAATGGGCCGCCCATTATAACTTGAATTATTCAGATCGTGTCTATACTGCGATATTGTATTTCATTTTCTCATGTGTCATTCTACAAAAATATGTATATTGGACCTGCCACTAGGACTATTGGACCAACACTTGAATAATGTATGTTCTATTGTAATTCTCTCTCATTTACTAAGATGTCCGCTAAATTTTGTTGTCTATAACATAAGCCGATAATATTTCATATGACTTTGCCTTATAAAATTATATAATAACTAATTTTTCGATTAAAAACTGAAAAGCCATGATCTTCAAATTACACACCGCCGGTGTAAAAGAGTTAAATTGGTCAATAATAGTGGCTTTCATCCTACGCGACATACAATAGTATAGAGGAGAGGAACATAATTGAGAATTGATTATAGCATAGTATGTTATAGTGCAGTATAAGGAATCATTTTTGCGCTATTCAATTGACTATAGTATCCTAGTTGTCAGTCGCCAGTTGATATAGTGTCTGTGCTTTGGGAAACCAACGACTGGCAACTCGAGTTCATCAACTTAGTCGGTTACTTAGTTGGCACTTGGTCGTCGCCTAGTATGTGGGGTGGGGGGTGTATATATCAATTAAGAACACCACAAACGTCCTACAGTTTTTCATGAGTAACTTTTTTCGTGGGAATAAATGTTTGACTACTATTTTCCACTTTCAGTAAATTATGTCTTTTAAACTTATTTATATCGCTATAAAATCAGTCGCTATAGGACAGTTTATAGAACTGTTCCATCCATTTAATATGCCAATTGAAATTATTGAGACTAGCCTCGACTTTTGAATTATTTTAATGAAAATGTCAGAGTAATATAAAAAACAATATGTTGTTCTAGCTACTGGTAGGCTAACTATGGAAAATGTCAAAAATGACAACAAGCAATATATAAATGATAAATCAAATCTGGTTATGTTTTTTAATGTGGATACAATTGATATTTTAGTTTTTGTCAGACTAAACCCAATTATGTATCTGATCATTTGGCATCAAAAGTTGTATTGGATAAGATGTATATTATCTGTATTTATTAGCAGTAAATATTTCCGTATTGAATTAGGTAAGGTATTTTGTATTATTATAAATTATTTGTTTTTATGTGTATTATTTTTGTTTATATAAAATACCTTAATAAACATATGCCGTATTCGTTTTTATTGTTTCAATTATTAGTAGAAAATCTATTGATAATCTGTTTAAATTGTTATTCATTGTGTTTATTATGGTAATTTTATTCATAGCATTCATTTTAAACTTTTAGATAAATAAAATTTAATTTTTTTGCACATACTAATTTAATAAGTAATTTCTATAATTTGGTGGTGATTATTTGGAATAAATTAATTATAGCTTATAGTTTTCACTCTTTAATAAAGCGCTTAACACGTATTTATTTGTTTTTGGGAAGCTAAATTACCTTATACAATACATTAAACAATTTAAAGGTAAATATTTTAGAAACTGATCATTTTATTCACTAATATGTGTACATTTGTTCTACTATAAATTTTAATGTTCTTGAAGTTTCCATTTTTGGAATTCTCCTAAGACATAAATGTGTAAGTTTTAAAAAATTGGATACAAAAGTTAAACAGACTCAGTGTATTTAGTAAATTCGGTTGCTGCTTATATTGGACTCTGTTGATTTCCTATACATTACTCCATAAATGTGTTCTCTGCAGTGAAGATCAACATGTACCAAAAGAAAGAATTGATTTTTATTCCTAGAGGAATTTAATCTAATATATAGCATAGGCTACACTACAGATATAAATACAGATGCACAATGAAAGCACAATAATTGCTTCCCTTTGTTACAGTGAATTTGTTGTTTAGCCTACTTCTGGTTTCTGTTTATCAAAGTGCGGGTTCACGAATGTATATTATATACTATAATACTTATAATTGTGTGCTTTGTAGCTAGCTTGTATTAGTCATGATATGTTTTCGCTGTAAGACTAGCTTTTGTAATAGTATTTTTGGTAAGCAATGTATAAATTAAAATCATTGATCTTTTGTTTTTTTATACAAATTGTTTTTTATCCCGTTTTCGTTGTTTTGCATATATTAACAGTATGATATTTAGTGTTGAGTCAAACGTATAAATGAATTATTGAATATGTAAAATGTTTCAATCAAACTATCTGAATTAAATATGAACACCGATCCTTAAATAGAGATTTACAACTATATATATATATTATGTGATTATACAAAAAGAACAGGCGGGCGCACATTTATTTTGAAATAATCATTAAGACTTTGAAACTAATGGTATTTTAATTTGTTATATTTTTTATTATATATATATTTTTATTTGTGTGTTTCGAATATAACGAAATTACAACGTGTACCAAATTAGGCACTAATTAATATCACAGCACAATTGCCTGTCTAAAATTATCAATGAAATTCTCATACACGAGATTTAAGATCCTTCAAATCCTTTCCTTCTTTGCTATATAGTAAGAAATGACCTTAGTTAATAAATATTTATATGAAAACTTTCTAAAATTTGTATTTTTCATTCAGAGTAATACAAATGTCATTTCGTAACAAATTAATAAATAGGATATCACTGAAAGAGCCATAACAATAAATAAATGCACTGCACTATTTAAGTATGTGTAGTGCCACTATCCTGAGAGTTTATATTGCACAATTAAGTCTTAACACATAACAACCAGGTCATATATTCGTCCTTGTTGATTGTATTGGTTCGAGGTGAACATGAACCAAATTTGAGTCTGACTTACAAATGGGTCAGGTGATCTCGGAAACTTTAATAATGGCGCATTGCTCGATAAAGACTTAAAAATTACAGAACTTCGGAATTGTTATTAATGTTGATACTATTACTCGAAATGGGACAAAAGCATCCCAAAATAGTATGTACGTTTATTTTTACAATATATATATATTAGCAATTGTTGTTAGGCTATTTGTCGCTATGATTTTGTCGAAATTTGTTGAAATTTAAGGTGCAATTCTGGTTGGCTTTCCCTAGTTAAAATATATATCTTTTTACCATTTTTTGTCCATGTGTATTAAGAAGTAAGATCTTATTACCTATGGCGACTAGAATTGCCTTTAATTAACTGTTTTAATATATAATAAATGTATTTTTTGGTGAGGAAAAATACTTAAATTGAGTAGCTAATTCTTAATGTAAATCTAGTTATAAATTTTCAAATATACATAAAACTCATATAAACTATATGGCATCACTATGTAGCACCTATTGGTTACTGACCTCTTCCCTACCCCCCACTAGATCCCGATGATTGGCATCCATCTCAAGATGATCCAGGTGATTGGGATGTTGGGATCGGCGTTCCTCATGATGTTTCGCTTCGCTCGGACCATCCAAATGGGCGGACAGGGTAGACATGGAGCCACTGTTGCGGTCAGTTGGGCGCTTGACCATTTCATATTTGGCACACTGTTAGCATTCAACTAGATACATCATTGAAATTGCAGGGAGTTTTCTAAAATATTCATGTTTTGGGTTTAAATATAGGACATATAATATATACATCAAGGTGCATCAATTTAATAAGTCTTGTTACATTTTTTGTAAGGTTTCTAGAATTTCGTCCTGTTTGAATAACGTGAGGGAATCCTATTCTACTGAAAACGTTGAGGAAAATAATAGTTTTGAATTAAACAAATTTTTAATCTCCAATGATCATTAGAGTTTTGGAAAAGTCAGTGAAGTTAAAGCAAGCTACTGTCGTTTTATAATTTCTTTCATTTTTTCGTGAAATAAATAAAGACGATGTTAGGGAAGTTGAGGAAAGGTTAATCAATGGAAAGATAGTTAGTGAGAAAGAGAGAGCAGTAATTTGCATTTATTGTCTCTGAGTTGTCTCACTTTCCTCTGACCTTTTCTGTTATAGAAAGGTGAAGACATTTTAGAGTATAGAAAGTAAAAACTATAAAATAGTATGTAGAATAACGGAAACAATTTTTTTCAAAGGAATTACGTTGTATTCTTGCCAACAAAATTTGAACCAGCCGGTGAACCTTTTTTTTCTTTCCCAAAAATAGTTTTGAAAGTTGTCTGTCCATCCGTCTTAACACTGTTCTACTAGTACATCGTTCAACATTTTTATAGGAAAAACAGTATATGTGAAAATTATTGTTAACCGTTCTTCAGTTTGAATTCTGCTTTGTTTTGTAAATATGAATTCACGTTCAACGCTACGGTTGGAGGTCCGATAGATTTAATTTTTATTGAATTTGATATATTAAACACAACAGTAATCAAATAACATATCGTTAAACATTATTGCGAAATCAGCTATCGGTCAACAACCGGCCTGTGGATCTGGTTGCCCGATTGTTTGTTATTTTCCAGTTTGCCAGCGTGCCCGGCCGGCCGCCATTTGCCAGCCTCCAGTACTGTCCATAGTCACTCTGTCTGAATCGAACACATTTATACATTTTTCTTTCAGTGAAGTGTGTGTTTGTCCTGATTTACAGGCTATGATAAACACATTTCAATGTCACAACAAAGTTGCAATTGACGTTGACACTGATTTTGTTTGATTGGTTTTTTTTATATTAAAAAAAAACAATATTTTTGTACACTA
Source organism: Coelogynopora nodosa (assembly GCA_034780555.1). Classification (NCBI taxonomy): domain Eukaryota; kingdom Metazoa; phylum Platyhelminthes; order Proseriata; family Coelogynoporidae; genus Coelogynopora; species Coelogynopora nodosa. Next base: position 8,711 of record JAUZND010007764.1, on the reverse strand, counting down.
TTTTTCTAAATTGAAGTAAAATTTTCCCCAAAGCGGATTGTTGCGGATTTTGGATATGTTATTAAGTGAGGTTTACTGAGGTTCAGCTTTGCTCTAATTAATTCTGGGTCAAAACCAAATTTGTCTTTACTAATACGTTAATGTTACCTATATTAAAAGTTGTTATTTTTAAATTGTCTACATATTCTTTCAGTCGACGATATTAATAGCTATGTGGTTGTTTATCGCGAATATTTGATTATAATTTGTGAAGACTTATAATAATCAGCATTATACGAATATGCAATTGAGCCCCTTACACTAAAGCTGAAAATATCGATTCATATTGTGTGCCCTACAGCTGATATCCGTCAGTTTGCATTCATGCCAGCTTCGGCATCTCGTATGAAGAGATTAAGATATGAACATCATAATATAAAAGACGAGTAAATATGAATAGTCCTTCCTATGTTTGCAGTATCAAAGCCAAGGTGAAGAGGAATGTGGAATCTCAACGTGAACACGAGAGAATTTTCTCAAACATGAGATGTTCTTAGGGCAGTTAATTGTGTATAATATTTCCATGAAAATATATTATCTTTAGTATTTCACAACATAAACTTATGACACACATTTGGTCACGTTTGACGCAATTTTATTGCTTACATCATTGCTTATATCTGTAGGGATTTGAGTATTTTTTTAAATAACTTTCAGAAATTTGAAAATTTGAATAAATTCAAAAAAATTATTTTGAAAAATTATTAGTGATATGTTATATGACTATCAGTATTATAAAATACATTGAAAAAAGCTTAATTTGTTTTGCTTGCAAAAAAAGTGCACGAACAGTTTCATTATACGTTCATGTTCATAGTTTTTATTGTTGCCATTCTATTTCACTCTTATGACTTTGAAGGATTGCTTTAGACTACGTAACTATCTATCTATATATATATATTTATTTCAATGTAAATAATCCTATTGCATATTCCACTAAAACAACGTTTTCATTTGCAAGTTTCATTAAAAATATATTTTTTAGTCTATATCTCCTAAATCTTATTGTACACTATATATCTAATTAATAGCTTTATATTATTGACTATGTCACACCAAATTTCGTTTTGCTCGTAGATGTGTGCAATATCATTGTATATTATATAATATGTTATGTTTATGATTAAATTAAAATTTTGATATTATGATGCTGCAGTTAAACTGTGTTGCACTTCGTAACATCTAGTTTTATAAGTTTGGTAATTAGTACAGATAAAGACCAGTTTTTACAAGGGTAATAATTATCAGATATTATTTTATATAAATTTGCAATTACCTCGTTTTATCTCAATTATTTACAGAAAATTATAAATGTTATGAAAATCAATTATTGAATTATGTTGTATATAGTATATCTACTATTCTGTACTAATCTATGGATTTGTTTATCATTTTTAAATTGCTTAAAATATAATTTTATCTCTTATGCAAACAAGAAAATTTGTGTAAATTACTATAATAATATAATTTTGTTAGAAAACCTCACTTTCATCTATCTACTCTACGGCGGCCATAATTCTGGTTCCAATATTATGTAGTTTTACTAACCAAACAAGAAATATTGAGTGCCATTTTACTCAGATAACTAATAATAATATATTTAGTGTTTGAATTATGTATTCATGTAAATAATAATGCCGCAGAAAATTTAACCTTCTAAATATATATATATATTTTTAATATTCTACGTTATTGTGAACAAATCACTGTTTGTATTTTTTTAATTGAGTATACAGGTACATCCTATAAAGACTTGTCGAGCTATTTTTATTTTCAAAAAAATAATCGATTAGTATAATTTTTATGACCTGATTACGTTATAAACTCCAGTTAGGAAAACTATAGAAAAATAACCATATATGCTATATATTCACCAATAAATTCTATAGCTTTAGATCAATGCAACCAATTAACTTGATTCGTTTTGCATCTGATTCCAGATCACAATATCTCTATTTGTTTGGTATTTTTAAAATTATACTACTTATAGAAATAAGCTATATGTAGTATAAATGCTATTTCATTATTATTTAAAATTGCTGTTTATTTTAATGAATCATTTCATTATTCGAGTTATATGTATATAATGTACGAAAATCTTATTTTTTCTATTAATGTTGCAAGTGTTAGCTCCTAATATCATCGGGAAGTATAAAAACCCATAGGGGTATAAAATAGTTCAATAATAACACCATGTTTTCTAGTATGTAAAAATATTCGAAATTACATTTGTTAGTTTGATAAAAGTATTATAGCCACTGAGTAAACAAATCAGGGTCATACATTATACAGTTCAATCAAAAACTTAATTTATTTGAAACAAATTGTCATACCCCCGCCCGCCCCCTCCACGTATAAAGGGTCAAAAGAGAGAAACATTCAAGTATTTTTGGAGAGTACTGTGTCACTATTTTCGAATTCTAAAATGTCGATTCAAATATAACTTCGAATAACTTAAACATTTGTTTTCTTCAACGATTTATTTATTTGAATCACTAAATAAAGAGTACAGTTTGTAACTTGGTTATTTTGATACCTTTTTTATTGCCGATAACATTGTTTGTATTTTGTCGTCTGCAAAAATATATTTATAATTTACCTACCATGTTTTAGTAATATACCATTTGGTCGACTGTTGCTCACTTGTATATCATAGAATTGGTATTGTGGAGACTTAACTGGTTGACTATTCTGCTCTGCTGGAGTTTGTACTTTGAAGTCAGTGTAGTATTGTAGTGTATAGCCAGGGACAATATATACTACATTATGTTACATTGTTGTATTGTATAAGGTGTCAATTGCATAGATTTTTGACATCGATAATTATAGCGAGACTTTGTACATATTTTGATTACATTTTAAGTTATTATTATTTATGGCATTCAGTGACCGATGAAGAAGTTGTTTTTTCATCAATCAATACTAATAAATCAATAATCCGTTACATATTTAACAGTGAATAAAATAACTTGGTCAGTTTTTATCCTAAATTTTGAGGGTCTTCGGGTTTAAGAAGCCTTTTCAGGAAGCAACCCCCTACGCCCCTGATACATTGGTTCTTTTCTTTGGGTTGTCACTGTAATGGTTTTAAAAAGTGGAGATTTAAACTTCACATTTGATAGAACTTATCAGTACTCATATTTACATTTGAATTTATTGAAAAGGTGTGATTATTCATAGATGTTCTTCATTTGTTGGTCTAGATTGGAATTAAATTGATTTTTTTAACTGATTTTTGAAGAAGAAAAAACCATTTGTTGAAACTGACTGTTTTTAATAATCTAGATGACTATTTATTTGTAAATATTTTTTAATGTATACCTTCCGTAGCAATGTACTTTCACTTTTGATTTGATCATTTATCAGTAAACAGCAAATTTTAATCTTCGATCTCGATATTTTTTTTATAATGAAAATTGTTGATTCCATCATTTGTTTTGTTTAACTGCTCAATTTCAGAATACGAGTGTCCTCTTCCCATTTTTCCCAATCGCCTTGGTGAACGTCCTCTCAATCGCCATAGCCACGCGGTCGTCAACCCAGATTCATGTTCAGTATCCCTGCCTCTATGTGATCACACTAGGCCTGGTAGCCGCCAAAATCACCAACAAACTTGTGGTGAGCTTCTCTATATATTATAATAATTAATTCGAACGTGTTTTTATCATCTACAGTAAGAAACTTATCTATGTGTGTAATATAATCTGTTTGCATTCTGGTCCAATGTATATTAAAACAAAGAAAACAAAAAACATATTTCAGTTTGAACTTATGAATTACGTTATCGATTGTTTGTTTTCAGTGTGTTTTTGTCACAATTGTTGTGTTATTATGATGTAGTATATTGTGATATGGTGTAATTTTAGAATTTGGAATCAGTGATTTATACATAAAAACAACACTACGAGTGGAAATTATATCTTTGAGCACGGTCATAAATACCAGCAAAAGGCTATGATATTTATTATTTTCCAAAAAATAATGGAAAATGTGAAATTTGGTTAATCTATTAATCATTTTGTTGATTGCATATATGAATTAAATTCTATTTAACAAATTTAACTTTTAAATTTTTATTTGAAAAGCGTCTAAGACATTTTTAGGTCCATTAAAAGTTTAATGTGTACTATTGGAAAAATCTTGAAAAATAATTTGAATTTTGAAATGAAACCGCGCTAATCCTAAAAATTCCCATGCGGTAGGTGTATCGTTGTCGTTGTTGTTATTTCTCCCAATGCGAAGGGCGAGCCCCATAAATTCGGCCTAGAAGCGGCCGATCCCCCTAAGAAAGTTGATAACTTTCCTGGCGGTGAGATCCAAGTCATTCCTGATGTCCTGTTTTGAGCGTTCTTGCATCCATCTTGGGCAGTCGAGGATGAGGTGCTCTGCGGTTTCCGGGATGCCGCAGTCATCGCACATCGGGTCGTCGATCTTGCCAATACGGTGTTGATACTCTTTGCAAACATTGGTATGCCCCGTCCTGACTTGCGCTATCTTAGTCTTTTCTTCCCGCGTGAGATCGTTCGACTGTGTGATGTTAATCCTGTATCCTTTGAACTCTTCTTTCCATATCCTTCTTGCCTTTCCCTTGAGTCTGTTCACTGCTGCTTTCAACGTTACCCCCGTCATCTTCTGGTCTTCTGCGCTTCCCTTCTTCGCCAACTCGTCCGCCTTCTCGTTTCCCTCAATCCCGACGTGACTGGGCACCCATTGAAACGTGACTTTCCCCCCCTTCCTTTCTATGCTGTGGAGCTTTGTCCAGACGTTATTCGCCGTTCTTTCTTTCTGCGCTATGTGCGACCTCCTCAGCGTTTGGAGGGTCCCTCTATTGTCGGTGTATATGGAGACGGTGTCCCCCTCCCCTAATCTAGACTCGATGATCTCCAGGGCCCTGTCGATCGCTATCATTTCTGTGTCGTAGCTGCTGGCGAACTTTCCCGCAGGGAACGAGTGCTGTTGCTGGGTACCTTTTTTATCTACAATGTAGATTCCGTGTATCATGTGTAGTAGTATTTGTATCATGTGTATCAAGTGTATTCCGTGTAGTAGGTGTATCGTTGGCACTGACACTATTTAAAAATCGATAACATTCTAATTAGCTGAACGCTATAGCTGTGGCACTCCATCCCCCCTCCCCCTCCTCCTCCCATTCCCTAACCCCAGGTGGCCCACATGACCAAGAGTGAAATCGGCGTCCTGGACACCGTGCTGATTGGGCCCGTGTTGCTCATCGTTAATCAGGCACTCAACTACCCCCTCTCGGAGACCCTCCTACTCTGGCTCTGCTGTGTGAGTTATCAGACAGAACTTATACCAATACATAATCATATATATATATAGGCCTACTGTACACTCAATAAAACGTCGCTATGAAGACACTCTTTGGCGAAAGACGAACCTGCCTTTGTGGTGGATTTGCCTTTTTTTAGTGGTTGAAAGCATTCCCATCCTAAATAAAGCAGAAAAAAGGCAAATCGACGTCATTTTTCCATGCTGACGTATAATTTGTTTTACACCTTATTACTCTATACAAAGTGCTCTTTCATCTTTATAATTTATATTCCCTTCTAATTTTTCCCTTCTAAAAGTCTTTATTAATTTTTATTATTAGGTTCAAAATTTAATTTATTCTTTTCAATCCGGAAGAATAAAAGTTGATAAAAGTCATTAATTTCCATTTTTGTTTCTTTAGAAAGCAATATATTTCGATTTTAAAATATATGTATTTAACATACAAATACCTTCCTGTATTTTAAACCCATATACAGATGAATTGACTAAAAGGAATAAAACGGTATGTAGAATTATTAGATTTCATGGTTTGATTTTTTGACAGCTAACATTGATTGTGAATTCAGACTTAACCCACAAATAATGTATTACTAAATAGCTTTGCTTTTCTTCTTTATTCTATACTTTTCAGATCCACGCCCTCTACGATTTGTTAAGATACTCTTCGGTCGTGTGTGTTCAGATAGCGGACTTTCTCAACATCTACATATTTAGAACTGACAAGCCAACTTAACAAGAAAAACCCTCGTTGTACTATTTATTAAGACAACACAAATCAAATGTTTGCTACGGATATTTTTAATCCATAAATATGTTACCACGCTACATAATTACTTCCAGTTTTTATTGATTAGGATCCTTTTATAATCCGACTTTTTGAACTAATGGTAGATTTTCGTATTGATGAGACATGTTATGGTTTCAATCCAAAAATCAAAGCGCTACAATTTCTCAAATATATTTTCCCGTATTTTTTGCTGAGAAAAGGGTATAGATCATTGTATACTGATACCTTCTTCAGAGATGACATAACGATCCTCTTTTTGTGTGAAATTACTATCTAATTAACTATTTATCTATTTTTCTGACTGATATAGGGATCGAATTTACATTCACTCTGACAGACCATTTATAAACCCCTTTTACTATACCCCCAAATCATGCCGCCTTTCTTTGTCACGAATGTATTCTACTAAAGTTTGGTCCTCTATCAATGTCGCTTTCTGGTAAAAGCTGTGTTTTATGGTTTTATCATGGTATTGTTTTTCTTCCAATTCTGGGTTTATTGACTAAAATGTGGTCAACAATGTTAATGATCGACGCGAGAAATGTATTTAAATGATTGCTGAGTCATGGTACGCGCTTACTATATCTCCCCTGTTTGTATTATTATCAGTAATTGTGTGTTATCTGTGTACTGTTTGGCCAGCTGTGATTTATCGTGTCCTTGTTCATTTAGTGCTCTGCTCTGCACTTACAATGTATATATTAAATGAATTACAAATAAATTGATATTTTTGCTGTTCTAAGAAATCACCCTTTTATATATATATGCGTTATTTTATGTTGTTCTATATACAATATGTTAGTATGGGCTGGTTTCTCCTTATAACTTTATCGCTATAGATTACGATTTTTTTATATTTTGACGGATGGTTTTAATCAGATAGGTTTAACATAGTAATACTATTATAATGATTATGAATATAAAGCTTAAAAACACATCAAACGTTGGGGTTATAATTAAACAATTTATTATCCGTAAATAAACTAATTTCAAGACAAAATATTCTTAGGTAGAAATTCATCGAAGCAAAGAAAACAAATTTAATCAGATATTGAGTTCATAATATTTAATTACACGAATAATGTAATATATTTTTCTACTGGGTAATTTTCTATTTGATATAATTCGTTGAAAAAAAAACAATCTCTTTTCAATTCTTAGGGGTTAAAAGACGCTTTTACTCGCTTTAACTATTGTGAGAAATACAAAAAAGATCTAACGATTAAGAAATATGTATACGATTACTGACTTGTGTTGTACTTTGATAAAAATCCAAAAGTAGATAGGAATAGGGACCCTGTACGGTTTCATCATGAAAAGCCGCCTACAAAAACTTATTATTGATCTGTCGAGTCACAAATTATATTTGTGTAACATCTTGTGGATTATTCAAAAGAATCAAATAATGCGTGCTAAGCGAGAGTCGTACTATCGATTCCTTCGACAAAGAGATTCTTTGTAATATTAATGAAAAAACAGTTGCGATAATGAAATTTTTTTGTAAATTAACTAGTCACCACTTGAGAAAACATCGATTGAAGCCTACCGACTAATTATTCTCTCTATTTAGTCAGTATAATATCTGTAAAAATACTTTTTAACGCTTATATTGTTTTTTCCATTAAGAAAATTGTTTAGTTATTTGTTGTTTATTAGAAAGGCGGGATAATTTTTTAAAATTTATGTGTGTTCTTCGTATTTTCTCTATAGTGGAAATTTATAAGGTAATTAAATCAATGTTTTCATTTTTGTATTGCTATTGTTAAATTTAGATTTATTTAAGTTATTTTCACCGTTTATTGTTAAATGTTATTTTATTATAATTTTTTTAAAGTTTTAATACATAATGAATAATCATTTTCCTTCTGTGGTACAGCACAGGTTAGCTGCAGTGCCAGTGCTGTATTATGGCTCTATGCTATAAGCATAGCCTATGGTTATACTGAAGAACGCGTAATACATACATTAATGAATATTGTATGAATTCATACACTGCAGTATACGGAATCCAGTATACACCTGCAAATTCAGATGGTTTGCAAACCATCCAGACAGATATTTGTAAAAAATATTATTAATACAGTATTTTTAATGAACATAACAAATGAACAAAAGCCAAAAAGTTACAAAAAATAAAATATTTCAACAAATAATTTTAACTTTTGTAAATATAAATTATAATATAATACATAGTCTATGACTATGTATTATTTTAATTCTTATAAATGTTGATTAACCCTTTAAACCTGCGGGTATCAAATAAAAAATCTATTCAGTATTACGGCTATTGTAATGCTATCGATCGAATTAGTGTGGGAAATACCGATGTACAGTTATAAATAGACCATAATATAGGCAAACACAACGTGATTGGACAGTAATACTTAATAAGATTAAGAAACAATCGACAAAATCGCGTGCATGATTTTCAACGTTTTCTACAGACATATACGTTTTATTATTAGTATTATATACATTTATGTATTTATTATACACATCTAATTAGACAAATATCTAAATTATGTAGATTATAATACTAACATATATATATGATTTTTGGATTTTATTGTAAAAACTTATATTTACAGAATGT
>JAUZND010007763.1:0-10208 GCA_034780555.1 Coelogynopora nodosa | reverse complement strand
GTTACTTATAATGAATTGTAAGTATTGTAAGAACTTAAGGTCACTTAATAAGTATTGTAAGTTCCGATTCACTGGGTTATAACCGAATATTTACAGACCAAAACGATACCCCCAATAAAGTAGTTAGTAATTATGGGTCATCGGATATGAAATAAAGATTGATTATTTAGTTAAATGATAGCGCATTACTAATAATATTTTTTGAATCACATTTTTACTCCATATAGATGATCTACAGAAAAATATTTTAATTATATAAATTTTAAATATTTTAACAGTTTAAAAAACAGTTAAAATATATAACTTTCTTAAATATTAGTTTTTATCAAACAACCTCTTAGAATATGGAACTTTTCATACTTCCTTAATTGACAAAATAACTGCTTTGTACCAACCAGTTTTCATAACTCTCAAACGGGAATGTATAGATTCTATTTTTGAAGTAACATATACTTACTGAAATGCAACATTGTATATTATATAAAATGTGCACGTTATGCAAGCGATTTTTTAAACCGGTGTAGTTACCAAAATATAACAGCGAGTAATGAATAATGAGAAACATACACTTGTCAGAACTAATGTTTTTCGACATGCTTATGCAGACAACTATAGCAATTCTGATGGGGCATACTTACCATCGTAGAGATGTTGTAAACCATAAAAATCACGTATTGCCACGTTCCATCGGGGCATATTTACGTGCACAAAAAAGAAATACCCTATAATGAATTGCTTTTGAGACTCCACCCCACGTCTAAAATCACAATTATTTTGTATCACTAATATCTTGTAACAATAATGCTTTATCAATAGGATAACACTAGTATAAAGTGTCAAACTATTCTTTAGGAATTATAGTTAAGATGTAGTCGTAATCTGAAATCATTTGAATTAACTGAGAACCAATATCGTTATGTAGCTTTAACGATTCCTTGCAATATTATCATTTATCTCATTTGTTATTCTATTAATTTTTATCATAATAATATATTTAGTAATATGTACACTTATTTACTCCTCATTGTTTGTTTCATTTATAATAACTTATTAAATGAGTTAATTTTATTCAATTGTAGTTATCTTGCCTTGTTGTTAAATAATAATTGAACTTGCTTATATTATAATAACTTTGTGTTTATTCATAGAAAACTATACGTTTCATTTCTCTAACGGGGATTAAATATAGCGTTACGTGATAATTAAACCAGTTAGTAATCGAATATATTTATTTTTATGGGAAAAATGTTTTAAATCATTAGATCTGTCTTGTATTTCTCACAATAGTTAAAGCGAGTAAAATAATCTTTCAACCCCTAAGAATTGAAAATAGATCGTTTGTATATTCAATGAATAGTAATTCGATTATTGTCTGGAACTGTTTAAATATTTATAACAAATAAAAAATTACCCAGTAGAAAACATATATTACAATATATTGTTTTACTATTAATGGTTTTCGTATTTGGTTATATATTACCAAACATAATCACCCACTTTCAATATTTTGCATTTATGCATGTTATACAATATTTTACATATCATTATTTTACAATAATTTGCACGTTTTACATTACATAATTATTTATTTTTATATGCAGTTGTGACTGATGATAATTTTTACGTTTGTTAAATTTGGCATCTTACTTAACTGATAAGTTAACTGATTCTTAAACATAAGAATGACTTATGCAATATCAAAGGATAATACGTTGAATATACTTCTATGTGTTTATTTTTTATAATAGCTATTAATATAATAATTCAACTATGTAGATATTATGGGATACACACTACATTATAACTTGGACTAGGGCTGAGAAATAATGTAAATTCAATAATTTTAAACATTATCTTTGCAGTGTCTAACCAGGGAGCATATACAATTTATTAATTCAGTCAGTATAACGTTACTTGTGCAAGTACATTTGTATTGGCCACGCAGTAACGAGAAAGTTAGTGATTAGAAAATAGTGGATAGAAAAATATTTGTTTAAAATTGTATTTAACAATAACAATTAATATCAGTTAAATATTGCTGTATTAAAACACATACTTAATAAGGGATATATTTGTTTTAATAATATAAATAAAATAATGATTTTTAAAAGATTGTGTGATTATTTGGTCAAACGCATCATACTACATAAATATTCGAATATATAATCAATGCGTTTATTTATAAATATATTCTAAGTGATAAATCTAAATAAAAAAATTAAACCTAAATATATTTTTAAATTCCCTTTTTAATTTTTTTTCTAATTGTTGTCTAGCTAACTTGTGCGTTGCATTTGCTGATTTGTAATTGTATTACTATTATATTAGTTAAAATTTAGCTACTTTACAAATTTAATTTAAAATATTCGCAAACATGCTATTTTAATAATTGTTAAACAACTGACCTTTTAATAATAATATAGAATAATCGAAATAAACAACAAATGAAACTTGATTATTCATAAAAGTTTAATTTCTTTAAAAATTATTAAAATAAGTTTTTTCCTGCCTTAAAAAATGTTTGAGGGGGTTTGGCCTGTGCCTCTAGTGAGGTTCATAGACAGAGTCTCTTGTAGGGGTTTAAGTGAATCCTTATTAAAATTTTAATTCATATATATATATTATATTTATATATTATATGAATTTAAATTTTTTATTCTAATATATAATAAATATTAATAATATATATTATAAATATATATAATATATGTAAATAATGTATAACATATATAAATAATATATATAAAATATATATAAAAATATATATAATAAATATTTTAATCTATATAGATTAAAATAAACTCATGAGTCATGCATGATTGTATCACAGTGCATATTTATTAGAGTCTGGGGTTCTAAAAATCAATCTCTATCTCTTGTCAAATGGATGTTAAAAATAACATAATTTTGTTTATCAATATTTATGAATGGTTCCATGACCATACTGTGTCATCAATGACAGGAAACCAAGCTGCTATAGTTTAAAAAGTCTCAAAAGTCCTTGACCTTACACAACTAAAAATGATAGTTCTGCTCAAAGAATCTAGAGTAAGCTATAGATTCTTTGGTTCCAGTTGTTGACAACCTCTGAAAAATGTAGCCTCAGGATCTGAAAAAGATCCTCATGTATCAAAAGCATTTAAATGAGGATGCATTACTGCATGATCAAGTACAATATATATATATTTTTAAAACAACTACGTCTACAGTCTACATACATGATTTTAACATACTTTACAATTTTCATAATTTATTATATTGTTTAAATATTTATGTTATAATGTATATCAAAGTTATGCTAACCCAGTTAAGATCTCAGTATTAATGAAGCAGAGTCACTTAATACAGACTGGTTTTCACCTGATTGGGTCTCATCTATTGAACATAATGGTTTTGTTTAATCCCAAGTAGAATAATCTACCCAGTTTAATCTGAAACTTGATTCTAATCTATGATATTCATACTTTATTTAACAATTTTTTAGATAAAAATAATCTTCATTTAAATATGATTTTTGACAATTGTAATAATAAGGTTATTTGTATTTTCCGAACTAGCCAGAAATCCCGAACTAGCTGGAATAAACACCAAACTAGCTGCAACTTTTTTATTTTTAAAAATATAGCCCGAACTAACTGGAACAATAAATATAATACTCTAAAGAATATTCGTGCAAAAAATTAGCCATAGATATTGCTTCAATCTTGAGAAATTGATAATCAATTATCAATTTTTACCGAAAATAACTATTTTAAAACATCAAACTAGCTGCAACTTTTTTATTTTAAAAAATATAGGCCAAACTAACTGGAATAATAAGTATAATACCCTAAAGAATATTCGTGCAAAAAATTAGCCATATATATTGCTTCAATCTTGAGAAATCGAGTGTTTATTATATGACAGTCATACCGATTCCGCAACATTACGATAGCTGGAAAACAAAAAGTGGTTGACTCATTTTATTTTCGTAGAAGTTAATTTAGTTTTTATTATTTAATTTATTTAATTTATTTCATTTATTTCATTTATTTCATTTATTTCATTTATTTCATTTAAAAATAAAAAAGTTGCAACTAGTTTGGTCTTTAAAATAGTTATTTTCGGTAAAAATCAATAATTGATTATCGATTTCTCAAGATTGAAACAATATCTATGGCTTATTTTTTGCACGAATATTCTTAAGGATATTATACTTATTATTCCAGTTAGTTCGGGCTATATTGTTATTAATAAAAAAGTTGCAGCTAGTTTGGTGTTTTAAAATAGTTATTTTCAGTAAAAATCGATAATTGATTATCGATTTCTCAAGATTGAAGCAATATCTATGGCTTATTTTTTGCACAAATATTCTTTAAGATATTATACTTATTATTCCAGTTAGTTCGGGCTATATTTTTAAAAATAAAAAAGTTGCAGCTAGTTCTGTGTTTTAAAATAGTTATTTTTGGTAAAAATCGATAATTGATTATCGATTTCTCAAGATTGAAGCAATATCTATGGCTAATTTTTGCATGAATATTCTTTAGGGTATTATATTTATTATTCCAGTTAGTTCGGGCTATATTTTTAAAACTAAAAAAGTTGCAGCTAGTTTGGTGTTTTAAAATAGTTATTTTCGGTAAAAATCAATAATTGATTATCGATTTCTCAGATTGAAGCAATATCTATGGCTTATTTTTTGCATGAATATTCTTTAGGGTATTATACTTATTATTCCAGTTAGTTCGGGCTATATTTTTAAAAATAAAAAAGTTACAGCTAGTTTGGTGTTTATTCCAGCTAGTTCGGGATTTCTGGCTAGTAAGGGAAATACAAATAACCTAAATTTTGTTATACCCAAGTACTTCACATCTCTATTTTTAACTCTAATAAAACTATTTTTTTATTCTTTTTACATCAAAAATTCCTACATAACTTAAGAAAATTGAATGCCAATTATCCAAAATATGTAATGCTATAAACAACACATATTTCATAATTTTATCTAATAAGAAATATGCACATTACTAAAAAAATCAAAAAGTTTTTTAGTGTTTAAACTGCACATGTGTTATACAAATTTTATGCCAGAAAATCACTAAATATGTATATTATTACTACCCCACTTTGATAATCCTTGGATCTGAGCATGAATATTGTGGTTAACAATTAAAGATGGTTAATGTATGTTACCACAAATTATAATGCACATTACATGTATTATTATGTTTGTTACCATATATATGAAAATACCTTAATAGGGTTCCAAATTTAATATAATACAAAATACCTGCATCACAGTTTACAAACACATTTTCAACACACTTCATGCAGATAGCATTAACCAAGCATAAGCTGTCATTACTGACTTGGAATTTTTCAGCCACTTCTCATGACAAAGCCAAAGGTGCTGTAGGTAGAATTGGGGGTTGTATAATGGGGGTGTAAATTGATACCACCTTTGATCAGTTGGTCAATGATTTCAACCTACTTTCTGCACCCAAATTGGCAGGTATTCAAGCCACTCATTATTAGCATATTTCAGAAGCCAATTATACTCTGATTACTGAAAAGTTAAGTAAAGTGACAGCTGTAGACCAACAACAGCTTTGTAATGCAACAGCCACACCATATATTCAGTTGCTGCAACAGCTTCTATATCAGCATCATCCAGTAATCAACATGCAAAACCAGTTATGGGCAACATAAAAGTTGGACACTATTTGGTGGTTGACTATGGCAAGAAGGGGTAGATAGCATGTGTGATTTGGGGAATTAGGAATTCCAAGGCTCTTATTTACATTCAGTTCAAAACTCTTCTACATTTGTGTCCTAATAATGAAGATGTTTTTCTGATTTTACATTTGAGGACATTGTTCATGTTTTGCCTCAACCAAAACAATTTCTGATATATTTTATCTTTATTTTTTTTGTAATGTATGTTACCGTAATGTATGTTACTGTATAAACTAAACCATATAAAATTATAATAATTATAATTTTTAACTATTGAAATGTGTAAAGCACTTATTAACATGTTTTTTAGTCATACATAGGCAATTAATCAATAAATGTTTCTTATTGGGATAAAAATTTAATTTGAAAATTGTAAGTCAGTTTTAATTTTTTTTATCTTGTAATGTGCATTACCATCTTCAACTGACAACTGCTCAGACAATTTTTATTCAATATTCACAATTTTTATAAAAAATTAAAGAACTCAAGTATTTCTTTAATTTATACCAATGTCAACTTTCTAGAACAAATATATCTTGAATAATTAACCAATATGTGAGGAAATTTAATGTACGTTAGTATATGGATTGACCCTACTGATTGGTTAATAGAGCAGACACTATGTTAAAAATATTTATTATTTAATTTATTATTTAAAATATTCAAAAGATCAAACATACCCCAGGGTGGCCGCAAATACTCGAAATTCACTAATATACTCGAATTTTGTTTTGTATCAGTTAATTATTTTTTATGTACCATTTTCCATATACTGACTGATAGCAGCCAATGACTGATAACATTTACAATATTGTTACTGTGGTGCACACACCAAAACATTCCATTGTTTTTTGTATTATGTATTTATCGATTTGCAATATATATATATTTTTAAAAACCTCTAAAATTATAGAGTAAGACAGGGTAATTGGGTTACTCAATTTTTTTACAAAGCTTACTCGAATATACTCGATTTTTTTGGAAAGTTTATGCGGCCACCCTGATACCCAGTCCCAAGTTAAAACATACTGTGAATTCGCAACAAAATATACTGAAGTAAAATTATACAACCAGTAGCAGTATATAATTATATAGATCAAAATATCTGATAAACTAGTATAAAAAATAAACTATATGGCATATCAGTATATTTTAAACATTATAAGTATAGAAAAATACATTTAGACCCCCTCATAAAAATGACTAAAAAAACTCCCTGGCCTATGTCTATTCTGGTTTACAGTCAAAATATATAGTTGTAGGTTAAAATGCCTGGTAAACAATACAAACTGTAAAGAAATTCAATGACCATTTATTTTTTTTAAATGAAAGAATCATTTTAATACATTGTTTTACTACTTACAAGTACAATACTTAGTTTTTCATGGATATTTGCCATATTGGAGATGAATTTTGCTTTCATAAATTTAAAAAATCTAACTAATCAAAGATTCTGTAGGGATTAATATATGGTATTCAAAGATAAAAATGGTTTTTACCAAAATAATTTTTAATTGATTTTTAATATTAATTTTTAATAGTCATATTTATTTAATTAATTTAGTTAAAATTAACATTTATAATTATTCCCAATCTATATGAATGTCTTGACTTACCAAAATATGTTTTGACATACACTACTAGACTTGTAAAATTTATATATATCATAGGTTTTATTATCAACCAAAGTATATGTCTTCAGTTGAGTACATTTTTACATAATACTGATATTTAGACTTTATATGCATTTTATTTTAATTATAAATAATAAATTATGTAAATCCTAAAAATAAATATTTTTCACTTAAGGAGAAAGCATAAAAAAGTAAAAATAATATTATTTAAGATTCAGAAAATATAAATAAAATTACTTTTTTAATATAAAATAACCAAAAAATTATAAATAAAGTATATAATATAAATTTATGTTTTTACTATTAAAGTTTATTACTATTGCTTTTTAAAATTTTATTTAATTTCTTCTGTTGTATTATATTTATTATATATTGAAATATAGTTGTTATTACAATAAATTATAATTTAGATATTTTTAATTGTAAATTTCTAGTAATATTAACTGAAGCAATTTTTTATAAAAACATCTTTTATATTATATTATATATATTTATTTATATCATTTTATTTTACACTGTGTTTTGTTGACATATTCATATATTTTATGACTTATTTGTGATTATGGCAAACCTATGAGCAAAAAAGCTAATGCACAAGTATTATAAATATATATACTTATTAAATAAACCAAACAAAATAAAATCTGAATAATTAATGAGATTTTAATTAAAACTTAATGGCTTATATTACTAATAAAATAGTTTCTATTCATGTTAATAATAAAGTACCTACCTACATATATACATATTTATTAATTAATTTTTTCAAACTATAAATTTTTAACATGTATATCCAAAAAAGATAAAATAAAACATTACTACATATTTATTAATTAAATGTGTCTGTACTGTTGTTCAACTTTAAATTAGGTAGATTAACAGTCATTTCATTATTTTACTTTAACATTTAACAGAACTGCTATTTAAAAACAGATATTTTACACATCAATATCTATTTGCGGGCTTTGCTTAATTTGATTTAGCAATATTAACATTTAAAATGTTATTTTATATGTATATTATTTATTAACTGTGTTATTTTTAAAAGTTATTTATTAATTATATGAATACCAATAATTTATTGAACAATATTTTAATTTGATATTCGCCATCAGCTTTGTAAATATATTATTTTGCTCTCAACTCATTCTACAAAGTATATTATTAAAAAATGTACCATTAAACATTGAAAGGTATTCATTGGGTCATTCTTATAAGATACTTTATAGAGCTTAAATATGGGTTACTTTTAAAATGGTGTGTTTTTAAGATACAAATTAAGAATGTTAATAAGTTATTTTCACTATTTAGAATGATTGTGAATTGTTATATCATGTTATATGGTTTGCAATTAAAGTATTGTACTGTACATGTAACTATAAACTCAAATATGTATTTCCTGTATGTCAATCTCGCTCTACTTTACACATGATGTAATATGGCGTTACCCTTGATCTAGTCACAAGATGTTCAAAGTCCAAGCACGTCCACTAGTCCTGCTCTCTCGCGGCATCTGTCGACAGGCTGGAGCCCTCTGTGCAGCCGGTGGTGCTGCTACACCCAGCAAGCCAATTACATGGCACACGCGGCCTGGCCAGAAGAACATCGTCCTCGTGGAGGGGGTGCGTATCCCCTTCCTCATGAGTGGGACTCAGTATAAGAACTTGATGCCGCACGATCTGGGCATAGCTGCACTGCAGGGACTGGTGAGACGAACAAATCTTGACAGAGACTCGGTGGACTACATTTGTTTGGGCACAGTTATTATGGTGAGAATGTAGCCTTTTTGACACTCGTCATCCCGTTTTTGAACGATTATTTCCATGGTTATAATAGATAATTTAATATACATCTCTAGCTGGTTTAGTTCGAAATGTATTTTGAGATAGTTTTAAAATCCATAATTATTTCTATAAAAAATATCGATTTTCTTAATATGTAGATACCCAATGCAGGGCAGTGTTTTTTCTATTATCTATCGAGTGAGATAAGTTCTATGGAACAAAAATTTATTCGTTAGTTGTAAACTCGCATTTTTTGGAATGAATATTGTATGAATATTTTTTTTAATAGTACACCGCCAATGATTTTAGTTTTCTACCGAAGATCAATTAGTAGAAAATTCTAATAGTAAGAATTAATAGGTCATCTTCGGCTTCATCTATCAACTGTACAATAATTATTCATCTCGTTAAACATTACAAATCATATATTTTCATAAAGTATACCATTTAAATAGTGACTATTTGAAACTAAATTAAAAAACTATTTTGTTATTTTTCATCAAATTCAATTAAAGTTTTATTTTATTCATTACAATAACGTATTATAATGTGTACTACTTATATTAAATTAAGAAATAAATATCATGTTCAAACTGTGTTAATGATTCCGTCCAACGTTGATACAAAACACCATGTGCATTAATTAATGAGAAGTGCAGACGACCCCATGTTGCGACTCACTGATTGGTTGAGATCTTCCCCCGCCCCCCCTTCTCAGGAGGTGAAGACGAGTAATCTGGCTCGTGAAGCGGCCCTGGGAGCTGGGTTCTCCCATTCCACTCCCGCCCACACCGTCACACAGGCCTGTATTAGCTCCAATCAGGCGATGACCACCTGTATGGGCTACATAAACTCGGGCGTGGCGGATGTGTGTGTGGTCGCTGGGGTTGAATTCATGTCGGACATCCCCATTCGACACAGTCGTAAGATGAGGTCGCTCATGCTCGGCTTCAACAAGGTGGGTTCTTCCTCACGACTTCCACACTTCTTCCTTGCTTCCTTACTTCTTCCACACTGCTTGCTTCTTCCACACCTATTCCTCGCTTCCTTACTTCTTCCACACCTATTTCTC
>JAUZND010007762.1:0-10208 GCA_034780555.1 Coelogynopora nodosa | reverse complement strand
ATTTATTCAAAATAAAGAATTATTTAATTTATTCAAAATAAAGAATTATTTAATTTATTCAAAATAAAGAATTATTTAATTTATTCAAAATAAAGAATTATTTAATTTATTCAAAATAAAGAATTATTTAATTTATTCAAAATAAAGAATTATTTTATTTATTCAAAGGAAAGAATTTTTAGTACCTTTAACATTCAAGTATTTATCGAGAAAGAAAGATATGTTTGTTTTAATATTTAATTAAGTAATAATTGTGGATAACTTTGAAAATATTTCCGGGTTATAAAGAATATAAACTATAGAAAGGCGAATTATTAAGGATCGTTGGACAGAAACGCCTCGCGTTTGGTGGGTATGAGCCCACCAAAAGTTCATTTATTTTCATTATAGAAGAATGATACTTTCAGTAATATTTAATTTGAAAAGTTTTTCATTCAAAATTTTTATTTATGGAAATATAAGTGTCATTTCCAAAATTGACAAAATTGGTTATTACCATTCAACGGTCAAATTGTTGTTTATAAAAATTGCTGAATAACTAAATGTTTTTATACTTTTAACGACTTGTATTACTTACAAGTAGTGTAACATTTACAATGTCATAAATATATGTTATAAAAATAATATAATAGGCGATATTCATTGAATAAGAGAAAAAATGTTTGTCTTTTAAATATTTAATAGAATGATAATAAATAATGATACTAAATAAGCACATTCATAAGAGTTATCAGTATTTATTAATTACGATACTATGAAATATAGTTTTAAAATGTAGATTAAAAAAAAATGTATGTGAAAAAATTATTGCATTAGTGAAAATTTATGTTTATGAAGGAACAAATTCTCAACTATATGTTATGATATTAACGTACAATACATTTTTAAAAAAAAAATAAAGTCTAGTATCATGAATTATAATAAATACAAAGACGTATATAACATACTTATTCCATATTTTAAATATGGACACAAAAATATTTGAAACCGAGAACAACTAAAACAGCATTCGTAGGCTATATAGGAAAACATAGTTTACATTTCAGAAATAGGAACAATTACCTTTTTAACCTTTGCTTGGGGATATGCATAGATAGTTGGATATTTTTCGATATTTCACGTAAAGTCCAGACTACGTATTAAATGCACAATTGATAAATCAATACAAAAGTACACCCAACAAAAAACAACACCGATATCTAATAAAAAATATATCAACAGATATGTTATGTAAAAAGGGGGGGAAAAAGAATCCGAATATTTTTGAGGTTCGGTAGATCTAACCAAAAAATATGTGTATTTTCTACAAGTAACATTACATATAGTGTAGGTTACAAGGTGTACCCCCTTCCACGGGAAAACATTAAAATCTTGTTAGCCTGCAAATGGGTTCTAAATTAGAGAAACTGCTGTATTTAATAATGTTAAAAATCAAAAGGATAGATAACGCTGACTATAAAAGAATAAATTATAAATTGAAAAATTCGGTTGTACATAATTTTATTATTTGGTTTCTTTAAAAATGTATGCCAATTTGAAGTTTTCGAACATTTCCAAATTATTAAAGATTACAGTCTACTAAGTAACTGAGTTATTTGGCTACTTTCGTTTTAGCGATGTATTAGAATGATACTTTTTATAATTAGTAAATAATGCAATATATTAAATAATAATTAATGAATGAAACTTTTATATAACTAATTTAACTTGAAAATGCACTTGTTCGACATGTACTAAATTAATATAGAATTAGAAAGTTATTATTCTATTTAATTTTACATTCATAACAAAGTATACCCCATTAAAAAACAGAAATAATATTACAACAACTACTAAACCAAATCATCCACATTGTGTCAATACCCATATTTTGGAAATGGTGCCTACACAGTCAAATTATTATTCATATAGCATCCATTATTAACCTTTAATTGCACCTTCATTGAATAGTCTACAAAATTAATTTAACGTTAAATACAGCAAATAAAAGAAACCAGTATTATAACCCTCTAACAAGACTGAGAATAAAAGCAATAAGTCTCTCCTTTTTGTCGAACTACACACGACAACGCAGCCTGCATTCTTTCCTCTTTGTCCTTCCTCGGTGTATGCTCTCCTTTAGTCTTCGATATCTCTAGCGAAAGAGCAGTAGACACTCATATTCTCCCTGCCTTCTTTCCCACCCCGTCTTGCAGACTACTTCTTTTATCTGTCTTGTTCCTGCACATCCTCCACCTCACTCAGTCTATTATCGATTATTTCCAATGTGGCGCGCGCGCGCTGCACAGACGCGCGCACAAGAGAAAAGGATTTATATTCTCAATGCGGGGAAATAGAGAAAAACTGCAAGCTTTTTCATTTTGTAATCTCGTTCAGCAACTCTCTGTTTTGCCTCTACGCTATACACTACGTGTCTGTCTGTCTTTGCAACACTTCCTCTCTATCCATCTGGCTTTGACTGAAGTATTCTCGCTCCATCCATCCAACAGCAAGAGGGAATAAAGAAAAAAAATCGATAGAATGGCTAGATAGTGAAACCCTATCGCTAGTGTAGCCGTAAACTAGATGAAGAGAGTGGAAGAGAGAGAGAAAAAACACGATAAATGAAAAGAACAAAGCTATGGGCCTCCATATTCACATAAAACGCAGAGGCAGAAATAAAAAAATACCAGTCGATTTTAAATGATGCTATTTTCTATTTGTGGTGATATTATAATATACAGGAATAAATTGAACACAGGTTTATATATGCCAAAGTAAATGTTAATAATACACGTGATTATAGTCTATTAAGAATAATATAAAACAAAAAAACAAATACGTGACATAAATATGTCAAAAATGCAGGGTACAATAATTATAGAACACTGACAGCAACAAATGTCGTAATAAAAAAAGCAACATCTACGACGTGTTGATAACAGAATAATAAAATCTGGAATATTTCAATTGAAACTAAAATGTTTCATGAGTCATTCATGCTTACATTTGAATTTATAATCATATCTTTCGATACGTAAAAGTTTGATATTGAAATGGTTGTTACCGTTACAATGTATTCAAATAAAATATATAAGATCTATGAGGTGGATAATCAATATGCATTCAACACACCAAAAAGTCAACATTCAAATGGTCCATCTTTTGGAAAATAATACAAAGAATTGAACACCCAAAGTGTTTAATATCTCATTTCGATTCTGTTCTCTAAATATACATCAAACAAGGGAATTAGTCCATTACATAATATTGCCATTTGATAATATATACACACTCAAAAAAGAAATAGCTGGGTTTGACAAAGTCCAAGACAAAATGTTCTCAATAGTAATCATAAGAAGTACACACAGTATAAATGAAAAGAAATGACAACTAAAGAAGTCAAGATAAGCGCAATGAATGTGAAATGCATTTTTGAAATAATTGATCAACTGAAGGCAAGTAATTTTAAGATATCAGATAAATAAGACTGTTCCATAAATGAACCGAATCCAGAAAAATCGTATAATGTGGAATATATATAGAGATAGAGTTACAACATAGTTGAAATCTTTACAGTTATGAACACGTTTGCACTACATTCACATGGTATATATGAATACATAAAACAGTAAAATACTAGAACATTAAAATAAGACCAGATTGACAGCAGATTTGACATTTAATAATTGATTTATTAAAAATATATTGTAAGTTAATTAAAAACAACTACCAAATACGATATTTGTGCGCATTTTCAAGGATAAAAATTTGTTTAAAACTGACACGAATATTCGTCTAGAAAAACAACACAATAATATACTAAACTCAGAGAAATATTTAACATCATATATAAAATACTTGTGGACTAGTTTGGCCGCTCCCTCCCTACTATTCGTCATTTCTATTGAATATACACAAGTTGAATTACAAAAAAAGGAGTAAATTGAGAAAGAAATAATTTCAAATTATATATATGTTATAGTATACAACCACGAATATACTTGTTAAAAATTGACACGGATAAGGTTCCATTCACGCTATGTCAATATTATCTTCCTAGTATTTTAAAACTAGTATGTTCACTTCAATCAAATCGAATTAGCAGTCGACTAAATTATTTTCAACAAACTTAAAAGTTATGGACCAGCGGCAGATTTGGTTAGACCGGATCCAGATTTGGTGAAGACACATGAACAGCGATGTGTAAACTCTGAACTGACAATGAATTTCTGTTGGCTGACAAATTGTAGTTGAACTTATCTCAGTTTTGTCGGTTGACAATACAACTAATGGATCAATCAGAGTTGAATATTTGGGTAACACACGATATTATCTGCTAGAGTGTTTTATTTGCGGAAACAGTTAAGTAAGGAGGGATTTATTGATGGATTTTATCGATTTGCAGGAAACATTAACATACTCTCTCAGTCTAAAGTAATAATGTTGTATAAATATTATATATGTTTAAAGTGGTACCGTACAATTAAATCCAGAAACGATCTGAGTATATCATTGAACATTTAGAAAGTTATTCTAGTATTACAGTTAACTGATGTGAAAGTTTCATAAACCAGACCAGCTTTGAAGGAAAGAGTTTTGATGGACGTAATTTGGTTCGTAAAGATCTAGACGAAAAGTGTTAAACGTTTCTTATTACAAGGCGATCAAAACTAAATATTTATACAGATTTT
Source organism: Coelogynopora nodosa (assembly GCA_034780555.1). Taxonomy (NCBI): domain Eukaryota; kingdom Metazoa; phylum Platyhelminthes; order Proseriata; family Coelogynoporidae; genus Coelogynopora; species Coelogynopora nodosa. The sequence goes on along the minus strand of JAUZND010007762.1, from coordinate 5,535 downwards.
ATATAAATTTAAAAAAATTACTACAAGAGAATTCGCTACAAGAGGGTAACATTTATAACCGTGATGAAAATTAGACTTTCACACTCCATATTACTTTCTACTTCGAAAATATAAATTAAATAAGTTTAGTTACATCTCGTCTCGTAGAAGCTACATAATATTGCCGTTCCGTATGTGTTAATAATTTCATGTTGCATTTAAATAACAGTAACAATTAATAACTTTCAAATATACAATCAATAACTCTAATTTCTCCACTATCACATTCAACGATAACACATGACATCAAGCCACACAGCAGCAACCAATCACAGTGAGGTGACCACCTGAGCATGATTATGCTGCTCCATGTCGACCACCGTCATCCCCTCCACCGACTCCACCTCCATCTGCCGCTGCTGATGGCAATGCTCCCCCCCGACATTGTTCGTCTTGATCACAACCGTGGCATGCGGCGGACACGTGGTAGGCGCCAGCGACTTGATCGTCGCCCCGCCCGGGATCGACGAAGGCCCAATCCACATCGTCATCCCGGGCGCAATCGGATTGGTCGCCTGCCGATTGCGACACATCCGCCGGTGGTGCGCTATCAGACTGTACTTCTGTCGGAACGCCTTTCCGCAGCGGAAACACTTGTGCGGCTTCTCCCCCGTGTGCGTCCTCAGGTGCTGCACAACGTGGCTCTGCTGGCGGAACAGCTTGCCGCACAACTTGCAGCCGTAGGGCCGCTCTCCGCTGTGCACCCGCATGTGGGTCGTCAGCTGGATCTTCTGACGGAAGGCCCGGCCGCACACACCGCACGGGTAGGGCCGCTCCCCTGTGTGGGTGCGCATGTGCTGCATCACACCCGCCTTCACGGCGAATCCACGCGAGCACACCGGGCAGCGGTAGGGCCGAGCTTCCAGCGAGCCGGGCTTGCTGTCACCCACCACACTACCGGCGCTGTTGTGTTGCTGCTGTTGTTGTTGCTGTTGTTGTTGAAGTTGAGGGGTGTGGGTGTCCGGCTCGGAGGAGGGGGGGTAGCAGGAAGGGTAGGCGGCAAGGTGGTGCGGACGGAGGAGGGAGGTGTCCACGGGGATCATCTGGGTCAGGTCGAGTTCTGACTCGAGTCTGTGGTGGGATGGGGGTTGAGTGGATACGTGTGTTGGATGATTAGATAGTTACGTGGAGGAATAAGAAATAGCGTTAATAATGTGACCCAGTGGCGGATTCAGAATTTTTTGGATGAAATGGGGGACTCGGCTAATATTTTATAGCGTAGAAATTCAGATAAAATTAATTAAATGAGGATAGAATAAATTGGCTTTATTATAAATACACAACATGTAAATAGTTTTATTTAAATGTAACCTTTTTTGATATTTAGATATATAGCGCAGCTGTACTTGTATGTATAGTATTTGCTTGTTACATAAAAGTAAGTTATATTATGATTATTCAAGCATACAATACTTTTTGAAACTTTAAACAATAACGAAAACTAGGGGGAGAGGGCCGGGCCCCCTTAAATCCGCCACTATTGTCTAACTAAATAAAAATAACGTTCAATCATATATAAAATAGGAGCTTAAAACAAATTAAGTTTTCAAGATTATGTGTAACATCTAATTATAGGAACATACATTTTTGTGTAATAAAACTATAAAAATTAAAAATAATATAAATAATAGATGCAAAAAGCGAAAAGAAACAAAAAATACACGTTTAAGTAAATCAGAAAACACCAAGACAAAAAAACCAGAGCTCACTTGATGGCATTCCCCTGGGACATGTGATCCATCATCGGTGTGGTTGGCGAGGGCTGACCAAAGTGGCCCAACCCCATGGGCAGACCACCACTCTGATGTGAGCTCACAATCGAGGGCCTACCTCCCCCCCCACCGACCACGCCTCCCATCATCAGCTGCACTCCCCCTCCCCCAGACACTGGGGCAGCCGGAAGAGTGGACGTGGGACCACCATCAAAGTCGTCAAACACCCGCGAAATGGCGCCCAACTTGTTTATACACTTGTAGAGGTAGTCGTGCAGGAACAACTTCCGATGGTAGAGCGACTTGATCTCCTCGAGTTCAGCGTCTATCTCGTGCTGGGCAGCCTCCAATGCGGCCTTCTGACTCATGACGCCGCTGAACTGGTCGGCTTTGAGACAGTCCAGTTCGGGCAGCTCCTCCTCATTGGGGAACCGTGAGGTCCAGGTCTCACGGAAGTGATTGGAGAAGTTCATTTTATTGCCTTTCTGTAACCCGAAGTGAAACATGCAGTGTTGCAACAAGCTACCCACACAGTGCTTTACATTTTTCAATGCAGCGCAATAATACAAAAAATTAATATTAATATAAGCTAATTTGTTTTAAAGATTTTAAAATATAGTATAAATACAAGTAGGCCTATGCACAAAACATTAGCAATGTACAATCTCACACTATTGTAATATTATATATATATATAGTAGGTGAATTCTGTTAGAACTCAATCAGTATAAAAAGAAAGAAATGTGTATTAAAAAAATTACATTACTAATAGAAAATTGGTGTAAATTAGAATATATTTAATATATATTGAAACAGTGTCAACTGAAATGGAGACAATACATAATTATTTATTGTGCCAAGTCTATGATAATTATGATCATGTGTGTGACAGATATTGCATCAAGTTTTGACAAAATCGCATATTTTGCAATATAATAAATTACATTTCAAAATAGAACCAAAGAGACTCATACAGAAAAAGTCATTATTGAATATTGCAAAAAATTGTCAGTATTGAAAACGATATAGTGCAAAAGTAATAAAATGTTAGGAAATATTTAAACAAGCAGAACACCATAAAGAATATTAATTCCAATTAACAAAAGCACAACAGATACAGATGCAGAGATTTTATTAAAACAGAATAAAAGAAAAAAATATTTAATAAAACATTCAAGTACATTCAAGGACTAATATCACAATCACTAAACTTTAAGAAATAGATGTAATCATATAACTGAAGAAAGTCACAGAAAACATATTAAATTGTTTAACTATTTAAAATAAAAATGCTAATTGGAACTAATTGACAAAATTATAGAAAAAAATTGAATATTGTAACTCATATAACTAGTTTTGAAATATAATTAAAATGTTCAAAACAGAATTGTAATAGTTTATAAACAATTTTACCATTTTAAAATTAAAATCAATAATAAATCAATAATCAATAATAAAATCAAGAATGTGCAATACTTTTTCTATATTAGAACTAATTTTAATAGAACAGCTATTTAACCTACTGGATTATTAATGTCATTTATTTACTTTTCACATACAGAACAATTTTTAACAAGCTAATTTAATATGTTGAATAATTTACAAAATAATCTACTTTTGAGGGAACAAGTTGGCATCCCAAAATATTTAGGATATTTTGTAAATTGAACCTGGCTGGGTGCTTTAAGTTTACTATGAATATATAACATGCATATAATCCTTCATTAGCAGATAAATTATAATTATTAATATGATGTAATAGAAGACTTCTATCTTACTTGAAGCTATGTAATATATTTTATTGTATATGTATATTAATTGCAAAATACACCGTTCAAGTTAAATAATCTTGACTGACATTAGAAATTAATTATGTTTTACACTTAACAGAAACGTGTCATATTTTTCTGTAAATATAACATATAATTTTAATTACACAATCTGAGTTAAAATTCATAAATATTTATATTTCCTAATTAATTATCATGTTTAATATAAAATGTTTAAATGTTGTATGCATATATTTCATTAAATAGTCAGCTGTTAAAAAGTATATACATAGAAAATACAGGGTGCGTGCAGCTTATGTGAAATAAAATTCTAGGAGTTTTCCAGGAGTCCTGAAATTCCAGGAGGCCGCACGCACCCTGTAAATAAATTAAAAAGTATAAATAGTATGCACAATAAAAAGATAAAAGCCTGGTACCATGTGCATAAACTTTTAAATAAAAATGTTTATGGCTATAGATATATATGGAAACATTAGGAAAATAAATAAAATATTGACTAAAGTATACACAAATAATTATTAAAAAAAAAAATTATAACAAAATTTTAAATTATAATTAATTAATAATAATTTTCTTTTTAATTTTATAACAGTTCATAATATATATATAACTAGATTTAATATATATATTATTATTTTTTATGGTAGACATATTAAATACATAATTATTTCCTAATGTTATAATTGTGAAAGTGATATATATCTTCAAAAAAGTTATATTCACATAATACATGAATATATCATTAAAATATTTATTTGTAGACTTTCAAAATGGTAATTTCCACTGATTTTAAAATACTTTTCAATTATATTTCATAAAATACAATTATTAATTAATTATTTTAAAAATAATGTTAGATCATTAATATTTATTAAAGTAATAATTTAATTTTATACTTAACATATTAAATAAATATATTATTTTATAGGTTTAAAGAATGTGTATTATTACATTTGATAAAATTGTTAATATTTAAGTACATTTAATTCATATTTTTTATAAATATAATTTAATTATTAATTTTTATTAATTATATATTACAAATATGTTAAGCATACATTTTTAACATTGTTATGTTTGCTTTGACTTTTTTTATTAAAATATGAAAAATGAAATTTATAATATTACATTAGTACAGTACATAGTAAGTATAAATATATAATATACTAGTAAATAAAATTTATGATAAATGATATGAATTAATAAATATATAGTAAATAAAAATGTTTAATCTATGGTCAAATAGTTATATGAAAAAATAGTTAATTTAATATAAAAGCTTCTTTTTAAATAGCATAATTATTAAAATGTAAAGGTTCAAAACTAGTAATATTTTAAAGTATTTAAAAAAAATTAAAAATTTTATTTTTCATCAGGTACATACTTTTAAAATATAATAAACAACACTATTTAAAATTATATCACTAATCAGTACAATACAAATAATAAAATGATAAAACATACCTAACATAAAAATTATTAATATTATAGAATTTAATAATTATGAAGACTAGCATTTAAAGTGATGTGAATTACAGTTATAATTTTAAAAAGTAAATTAGAATTTGTATGGCAGTATTATGATCAATATTTTATTAATAGACCTAGGTATAGGAAAATTACAGGATTTTCTTTTACTTTAAGGATATATACAATAATAATGTCTTAATTGTTTCAATATAATATAAATAATATTTAATAATACATAGTTTCAGTAATAATAAAATTACTAGAATATATACAGATATGCCACCTTTTTAATTAACACTAGGAGCCCCATATGGGTCAATTGACCCAAAATACAAATTTAATTTTCAATTATAGCTAAACTATTTAGCTTAAAATGCTGGGGCATTGTGACTTTTAGTTTTTAGGGGTACTCTTCATAAAAAATATTAATTTATGTATATATATATATCCCACCTTTATATATAAACCGTTATACCTAGAAGCCCCACTGGGGTCAATTGACCCACTAATATAAGGCAGTATAA
>JAUZND010007761.1:0-10209 GCA_034780555.1 Coelogynopora nodosa | reverse complement strand
TGGCCTTCGGCCGCGTGAGCAAAAATAAATTAGCGTGAGTAAAAACCATCAATTCGCGTGGCGTAATATACTATATTGGTAATACCAATATTCTAAATGTGTTTATTAGAAAAATAAGAAGATTAACATTAGAACCAAGGGCATATTTAAATAAAATCTATTCTTAACCATTGATTTCAATACTTATTAAAAATGACAAAGGTTAACAATTTTAAACATATTTAACTTTTAATTAACATAAATCTAACATTAAATAATATATATTCGATAAGATTAACAGTATTAGCTTTTATGCAATGTTACATACCATTAATTCAGCATCATGCACAATATTATGTTGAAAACATACAATATGCATACGATTTAATTTTAAGAGATTACAAATTGATAGTTTTAATTGCAATGGAGTTAAGATGTTTACATGTGTGGCGGTCAATATTTTTATTTTAGCTAGTATACATTATAAATGCTACGTGTCAATCATTTTACATCACAATAATTATGTTTTAATTAATTGACAATGTTATAATATGTACACAGTTAAGGAATCGACGTGAACCCAATGCCTATAACTAACAGTTACTTCAGATCTGCAGAGTTACCACTTACACTATTTGCCTTTGAAAATTAAACATTTATGTAATTACGTAATAACATTTTTATTATACGTGTATAATATAAGTTAGCTTTACTATAAAGTATAATAGTATAATTACCACAAGCAAAATGTGTTGTTAAAAAATTATATTGGAAATTCATAAATCGAACACGGATAGTGTAATGTAATTGGTTATTTAACTGACTGAATTTTTCCTTATTGTCAATTTATTTAGAATAATTGTTCTGTTTATATCACCTAAGCTGTGTATTTGGCCGCAATTTTGAAGTTTGAATCGTCTTTATTTATTTGTATATCTAGAATACTTTTTCATTTTCTATAAGTTTAGGTGTATTAAAATATATTGACACATTTATAAATATGTAATGTATAACATAAAATAACGTCGAATATATTTGTGTTCCATCTATGTTAGCGCTTGTATGGAGTAAAGTTGGTAATTAAACATTTTAGATTATCGATCACAAAACTGTTGTTTTACGCTTTTATGATGTTAATTTTACAAGTTTTCCACTTTAGGCATTTTTATTGCAATTCTGGTGGCAGCAAACGTAACACTTAATAATTAATATTATACATTTTTAAACCATTTCCATATAATCGTAACTTTAATTATATTTTTTTGAACAATTATACGTTTCTGTCATAAATTATTGTCCAATTGTTGACACAATTTATGCTTAAAAACAGTAAGACGTAAAAAATAATAGAAATTAAGTTTAAAGTGTGTATAACAATGTTGATCCTCTTCACTGAATTTACTTATTTTGTGTTCCTCGAATTATTGTGGATTATGTTTGCAATTATTTAAAAAAGTATACAATTTCTTTCCACTTTTAAGGCTTAATAAAAATAGTCACATATATTAAACTATATACGTAATTGTCGCGTTTTATTTTTATTAAAAATCATGTGTCGCAAAATATGCCTTTTATTCTAAGTAAATTAAATAAGTAAATTATGTATTTTGCCTTTATATATATATTCCTCCGGTAGATAGCATAGCATTACTTATTAAACACTTTTCATATTGCATAATCAATTGACAACGGAGCGTCTATAATCGAGTTACCTGGCAAACATTTCTCATAACATGTCTAAATCACCGGGTCGGTCGACCGGTTTTGGTGTTCCAACATTTCAGGAAGGCGAAAGTCCTCTGATCTGTGCGTCAGCACGCGGGAGTCTGGACTGTGTCAAGATTCTGCTCAATGCTGGGGCCAAGTGCACAATTGAAGACCGAGTAAGGAGGCTGTGTTGTTTAAGGCCTAGCTATGCTCACCAAGCGTGACGCAAGACGGCATGACGAAATTGAAGTTAAAATTATTCCACTTTTACTGAGACGCCGCGCGACAACATATTTTTTCGTCAATACAAACATTTTATAAATTCTGTAAAAAGATAAAAACATGATTCGCTAAGTCGTTCTTCGCCGCAAGACGCTCTGTCGTGTCGCGTTGCGTCGCGCTCCGTGGCAGACGAACAGTACATTGTTTAAACACTTAAATAAATGAATATCTCAATTAGTTTCTCTACATATTGGTTGAAGCTCCTCCTCGTATGCTTTAAATCAATCTCGTATTTTAATCATTTCATAAAACTTCGTCAAAAAAAGTATTTATTTAGGATCGTTGGCACAATTTTGGGCCAAAAAGACTAAAACGCATCTTCGGTGAAAAAAAATTGATACGGATCGATATCAATTAATTGATGTTTGTTACATGAAGCGATTTTTTCATATTATTGATTTTATTTTAATACAACATAATATTGATTTTCTCATAATACAATATATTATTGATTTTATTATAATACGACATGTTATTGATTTTTGGTAACATGCATAACATAGTTTTGTTAAAACGCTATTTATCTCGTTTTGTTATAACGTTTTGCTATCTCGTTTTTTTACAATTAACAATATAACTGCGAAGAGGGGGAGGGGGGCTCAATATTGTTCTAATGTTGGTAACAAGTGGGGTAATTATATTTTGTTTCTGGTGTGTTTACAAAGGGGAGTTACATATTGTTTCATCAAAGTTACTCTCGATTGATTAGATCTTCAAACACTTTTGAGCTAAATTGGTCATGTAGGCTGATAACAGTATCCAAATGATTTGGGATTTTTATTAAAAATACTTTTCCCTCTTGTTTTAAGCAATATTTTAGCAGCCATTTCAAAGTCCATTAAGTATAACGTTATCATCACTTATACTTAATTTTCGTTTACATTTCATGATAAGTTGCTCAGAAAGCACTATTTTACACTAACTTGAAGTGTAGATTATCTTCTAGATACAATTTTATCATTTTTATTTAATGTTGAATCTTTTTGATTAAAGATATAATATGAAATATTGAAAATTCATTCTAAATTTTAACTATGCTGTTATATGTTATGATTAATATTATCATATTAAAATCAGGCAATATGGTAAAATTAATGTTGGTCTTGTGCTTTTATTTTCTTAATTTCATGCCGACGCAAAATATTTACCAAGTAAACATTTGCATTGTCAAATACAATGTTGGTGTCATGTATTACCTTAAAAAAGCATATTTATCAGAAAATATTGATTAAAATTCATTGACGTTAAACGACTTCCTCGATATTCAAGAACATATTTTGAATATTGAACTCTTTCAAATATATAACAAGTTAAAATGTCAAAATTATTTAGTATGATATTTTTCTACTTAGAGCCGATTAAAACATATGTTTTACCTCCCCCCACCCCCCCTCCCCCCATCTTTATTTCGCCATTCTACGAAGAGTTGTTGTTCACTTGGCTTGTCTATACTTTCAAGGTGTGAATAGTAACCATAATATGCCATATTTTAGGTTATACAATGCATAATATGTTTATCAACTTCACTATAGTTGTCGCAAATCTTCCCCTAAAGACCGCCAACAATGTGTAATACATTACTTCCATTCCCGGCACGGCACACCTACATTGTATGCCTCTTCTCTTCTGATCCAGAATGGCTGGACAGCTTTGGAGCACGCCATTAGACGGCACCAAACAACGATCGCTCTGATGCTCCTCAATTCTGGCGCGAAAGTCAACCACGTCGATATGGTGAGTTTTGTCAAAGTATATTCCTTAACCTAAATAAGTAAAACAGGCGTCGTAACCTTGACAACCAGTCAACGTGGTTACTTTGGAACTCCCATCCATCACCGTGCACTGTCTTCGTACACCCAGCGTCATCCTCAGAATATTGTGGTGTGATTTTCAGAACACTTTCTCCGATACTGGACTCCAATTTGAAACCTAACTGTTTCGGATGACATGTTTTTTTAATATATTAAATGGATTAGATAGCCCCTCCCCGGCACGACATTTAGCACCGTGTCTATGTGGCACTGTCGGAGGGACTCTTTCGTTATGGTTCAATTTAAAATCATATTACATTTAATTAATTGTAGAGTATAGAAAGATTTAAAATAAAATTAGGATGTGCGTGTTAAGACACTATGATATCTATCTGAGCATTAATCTTACTGTAAAAATAAAATAGTATCTACGTCATATACTCTTTCGACAGATATCTTATCGTGTATTTCAAACCTTAAGTCTTTTATCCGAAATTAGAAAAGGTATTTAATGGCTTTTCAAAATATGGCATTGTAACATCAAAGTATTAAATAATAAATAAATACAATAAGAATACTTCAACTTACTTCATTATGAAAAAAATTTTTGTCGATTATAAATGGTAAATACAAAGACACAGAATTAAATGGATTTTCAACAAGCTTTCCGCAAAATATTTTCCTTCTTCAAAAATGTCGAGATCTTTAAAAATAAATTACTTTTACCCACGCGGAACATTTTTAAATGAATAGTATTTTAAATAAATATTGTATTTTTTATTACATGTTGAGGTAATACAAGAATACTGTTTTACTTAATTGTTTATGAATCTTACCTTTAGATTTTAAGGGGAAGATTATACATTTTATACAATTCAACATGTTCGCACATGTGAATTTCAACTACTACAAATGCGAATGTTTTTTTGCATCGCGGTTATTACCCTCAGTCTGTCATGAACAGACCAGCACAGACGATCACGAGTTTGTTGTCTCGTCTGCACTCTGTATTCCTATTATACAAACTAGTAATTAATATTCAAAACAGTAAAATATTACTGTCCACCGATAAAAAAAATCCTCTCTGTTTCATCACCCACAAAGACCCCTCGCCTATACTGTATATTTTCCGACCTAATTGAATATATAAAATATGATTTCCTCCTCAGAAACGAGACACCTCTCTTCACATTGCCTGTCGAGAGGGCTTACTTCCAGTCGTCCAGGCTCTCTGTGCATTCGGGTGTCGGGTGGACATCTACAATGGGGTAAGTGGGGCGCATGACCCGCGACCAACCCTCCCCCGGTACAGGGAAACATCCGGACATAACTGATATCTCTTACTGTAAAGCTGAGTCGATCCGCGTGGTGGAAGTGAATGTCAGGCTTTAAATTGAATGTTGACTGGTAGTGTAATTGAAACGGAAATAAAGTTGATTTACACATATTCTGCAATAATGCGATGGTAACCCAGGCTTGGAGTTATTTTATAATGGAATGATGTGCATTTCTATATAAGAAGGAACATATATTAATAACTTGTAGCAAATGTTGGAGATACTATTGTGTTAGTTTATTTAATATATGTTATTGTTTTAATGTTATTGAATAATGTAGCATGTGAATAATACTTAAGTAAAATGTAGTTACAACTTTCGTGAGTGTTTTGTTTGCTAAATTCCCCTTTTCTTATGATATCATTAAGAGATTTGACAAGTTTACTAATAATTAAGTGTAATAATGAACACTGTCATATGTAGCAAAGCACTATTCTGTAATAATAATTTATAATTATTTACAGATTATTATACAAATAGAAAAAAGTAGAAAAGATATATTTTAGAAACAATGTTCACAACAAAACTTCTATAGCAAAGTCGTCTAAATCATAGATTGCCTATCAGTTCCAAACATTTGTAGTACTCTATGAACGAGACCTAGAACATAAAAATATAGTATGTCAAATCTGTACAATATGCATATATATATGCCTACACCCCTATAATATATACATAATATAAGCTTATAAAATGTACATAAACTATAATTGAAATATACTATATTAACAGATATACAATAAACAAATACTTTTTTACAATATTTATAAAAGGTCGCCATGCGCAACCATAGAAACCCATTGACTTATCTATGTGTTATCTGTATACTGAATTTACAACATCAATGGAATACATTTCTTGCTTGCAGTCACATAAACTGTCGTTAATAACTGTTTAACTGAACTTAACCTTTGCACAGGTATCCCAGTATAGTAGACTTGTGGAGGAATAGACACCTAAAAAGATGTATAGACCAGTTTTTCTAGCAGTAATTTCTGTTGACTTTTGGCAGTTGATTAAATATTATGTACACAGAGATCAGGCTATTTTTAGCCATACAAGTACAGCATCCATTTTTGGAAGATACGTGAATTTTATTCTGCTCTGCCAACACGCTGTTTCACTAATAATATAGTCAACGCTTTCTACAACTGGATTATAAAGGTACAAGTTGGTTTTGTACTTACAAAAATAATGTTAGCAGGCATTTATACTTCAAAAGTTGTCAAACCATGAAAACCAACTTTATGACCATAATTGATTGCATTGCTGTTAATTTTATTAAAACATTTTTTTAAAATGGTTCAATTACTTTTCTCATTGTTTATATGTTTAAATGTATAAGTTTCAAAATAAATAATACTAGGGGGACACATGCTCCCTTCATAAGGGTCTCAGTTAGAGCCCCTGCCCCGGAACATTTTGTCGTATCTACAGATATAATCTTTTCTCTGATGTGTGTATATATATATATATATTTTCACTATACGGAAATAAACACTTCCTAAAAAAATACAAATATATGTGCGAAGCTTTAACATCCAAACTTTATTCCAACTAAAAGTTATATGTTTCAACAAAAGTGTGCAATAAACAATAAAGATAATTATAATATAAATAATGTACACATGTACGACAGCGAGGGAAAGTAAATTGATTCAAACCGTTGGAATGAGGTCATTTGTTATTATATTCCTCTAGCTTATTACGCTCTTTAGTTTTTAAACTAGTTCAATAACGGCAACGTTAACCAAAACATGTATCACTTAGATTTTGTATAAAAGTTTTGATGTTGAACCGTAACCCTTACTTTCTTCGCATCTGAGAATGTGTGTCTTCCTAATCTGAATCATCCGACCCTTTGTTATATCTAAACATGATGTTCTGTTTTCAGAGTGGACTAACACCGATGCAAATAGCCTCGAGAAGTGGGGTGCTGGAGATTGTGCGATGCCTCCTCTTGGCTGGAGCAAACCCACAACTGCCCAGCAAGGTAGGTAGAGGGAGACAATTTGGGCTGTCTTAATTGTTTTTGTTATACACGTCAGTCAAGAAATTATTAGATTTTTAGTCATGTCACACAAGGCTTGCATTTAATTAAATATAACACCGCTCTTTATTATATAACAATACTCAACAGGAATGTTTATAAAAGTAATTATATACAATAATTGCAAATTATACAAGGGTTTATTTTTAATAATAATTTCAAACGCTTATTAATGCGATAGTATAATGAAATATTTTTTTAAACACGGGTAAACCACAGAGTGTACTCAATCAAATGAGGTGGTTGATGTGTTTTTTTGAGGTGTCTAATTTTTGTAAAATACTTTTTAATTTAAATGTTTTGTGCTGAGTGTGAGTGTTTTATTAAAATAAAAGTCAATACATTTATAAGTCGTGTTTACTGCAAAATGTATTGATGTAATAACTTAATTAAATTAATATCCTATCAATATATTATAGTGATAGGATAAAAATATATTTTCATAGTTTTTTCCATTTTCTCTATTGTTGATTTTGCGTAGAACTGATAAAGAAGCGATTCACTTAAGATTCTACTTTTTAAAATCTCAAATCAATGCATACGTTATATTTATTTGTATTGTGATATTAGACATAATTCATATGAAATTTGTTGAAAACGTTTCATGAAAATAACTAAATATTATCATTTATATTCTATTTTATAATCAATTTATGTTCTATTAAATGTTTTATCATGATATATATTATTTTTCATCACATAACATATTTTTCAGACAACTACATTAAATAATATACTGTTATAGTCAACGGATAATGATGCAATTTATTTGATATAAACTTTGTGGGTTTTAACTTGTTAATCCATGATTTACTCCACATGTGTTTATCTATGATTTACTCCACATGTATTTATCTATGATTTACTCTACATGTGTTTATCTATGATTTACTCCACATTGCTTATCTATGATTCACCCCACCTGTGTTTATCCATGTTTACTCCACATGTGTTTATCTATGATTTACTCCACATGTGTTTATCTATGATTCACCCCACCTGTGTTTATCCATGTTTACTCCACATGTGTTTATCCATGTTTACTCCACATGTGTTTATCTATGATTTACTCCACATGTGTTTATCTATGATTCACCCCACATGTGTTTATCCATGATTTACCTACATGTGTTTATCAATGATTTACTCCACATGTGTTATCTACTTGATGACTTTAACCATGTTCTCCTCATAACACAACAGGATGGTGTCTATCCGGAAATCATGGCTCTGGCCCAGGGACACACATCAACCGCATCTCTCCTCTCAAGAATGAAACCTGTGAGTTATAACAAAAAAGACGATATTGTGTAAACTGAACAGGCAGGGCAGGCAGTGTTATCAGAGAAAACAATCTATGCATATTGCTGAATAAATGATAATTAGAATGGTTCAATATCTTGACATTTTCTTACTTTTACCGGCCTAATAGTAAAACATATTTCGTATGTTGGTTCAACAATAGTTTTGATCAAGTTTAAGAAAGTCAGGACTTCTATATATTTTTAGTAAACATTGATTTATAACGTTTACGTTAAATACGAGTATATAATCATTTTTAATTACAAAATGTCAATTTTAGTTAGTCAATGCTTCCCGCCCATTGAAAGTAATCACTATAAAATAATAAAAATAGTATTTTTAATTGAGTTTATGTGCACTAACGTGGTCATCTATGTTCAAGTGATTTTCAATGAATAGCTCATGTTAAACTATATTGTATTTGATGAAGTATTATAATAGAAAACCTGTGCATGTTTTTGTACAGTACAACAACTTCATAATGTGTAACAGAAAAATACATAATTTGATTTGTATTAATGTGTATAACCATGGAAATTCAGTTGTGGTATAATTGTGTTTCTATAACGGCAGAAATATTGCACGCTTTAGAATTGTTCATCCGTAGTCATGTTTTAAGAACCATATTAGTAACTTTCTGATTATTGTATCTGTTTATATTTTATTAAGGGTTAACAATAGCAACACAACTCATTTAATAATTTATTAAACTAATACACTCACTGAATTAATCGCACTATAATTGGATATGTAGGCCTAAGCTATGTTTTTGATAATATCACGAATAATTTTGAATATCGACTATTTAAAATGTTAAAACATATTTAGAACATTTTCGTCTATTTAAAAAGTTACATTCAAATATGGATTTGTATTACAAGCTATTTTTTCGAAACATAAAGAAATTATAATTGATACTTTTAAAAGTGAATCTGCAAACTTTGGGTTCGTTAGAATAAGGACCAACAAGGGAAGATACTTTATATCATTTTCAACCGCTGCCTTCTCTAACTCAATTAAAAGGAGCAGCCAATAAAAAAAATTCTGCTCCCTTATAACAGTGCTGTCCGCCTTTCAGTGTTTCGATTCTCGCCATTCTTTTGACCTTTCTAATTCTTAAATTTGTCCCAAATCAAAACCCTCTTATGAATACCGTTTATCACATTTCGGCAGCTGTTAACCAGCATGTTGGATGATTTTACATTGGATAATTACCAATATATTATCTTAATGGAAACTTCAGATAAATTATATATTTTATGTTGTACTTTTTAGTAATTATACCTATTCATTATAATAAGTTCTTATATAATTTGATTGGTATTATATTGTTAAGTATACCTTGTCTGTGTAAAACTTTTCAGTGTCATCTACGGCAGTTGGGTGTTCATGATGAGGTTCAAAAACCTTCCATTATACTACCATAATACTGTACATTAAAGCTTTCAAACTAAAATTTCAGAGCGGCTCATCTAATAAATTCCCTAAATACGGTATCATAACACTAACATTATTACCGTTTTTTAACTTCTACCTTCCGCTTATCTCACCTTATGCAGGAGAAACGCGCCATATGTGTCGAGCAATTGGTGCCGACATCTCGTCCAATGCCGCGTATAAAGCTGAAAGTGTTCGGCCCTCCGATGACTGGGAAAACAAGTCTCATTGAGTCCCTCAAATCAAACTACATTTCCGGATTCTTCCGCAAAAAGTTCAAATCTTCCGAAAACTCAAACGGTGACAACGGTAGATCATGCGGTCGGGGGGGGGGGGGGGGGGGGCGGGGGGGGGGGGGGGGGGG